>SJYA01002795.1:6481387-6516975 GCA_006410615.1 Neotragus moschatus | reverse complement strand
CATTTACTGCCAATACTTTTGTAAGATTAGTTTTGGTTAAAGAATTTAATATTTTAGAGTTCACACAGCATCTAATCAATTCATCCAGATGGTGGGCAAGGGCTCCTGGAAAGGCTCAGAGGCTTTTAGAAGTCTTTGTTTACACTTAGATATAAGATCTTTTACACCCTCCCACTGACATCATCGTCTGATTTTATCAGGCAGTAATGGGGCTGGTTTATGATCTCTGAAGCATTGCTAGAACCACCAGATTGTTACAAATATCTTGCTTTGATACAGATCATTGCCCTCACCTAGCACAGGACTCTTTTTTTTTCTGTCTGTCATAAACAAGAAATCATCTCAGGCCACCTCCGTTGTTATAGGCTGTGAAACTGTGTTCTAAGTTATTAAGAGGCACTCTTCCTTTTCACAGCTGGCGCAGTGGTAAAAAATTCACCTGCCAGTGCAGGAGACTCAAGAGACAACAGTTCAATCCCTGGATCAAGAAGATCCCCTGCAGTAGGAAATGGCAACCCATTCCAGTATTCTTGACTAGAAAATTCCATGGACCTAGGAGTCTGGAGGGCTGGAATCCATGGGGTTGCAGAGTTGGACACAACTGAGCACCTGAGCATGCTTTTCCTTTTTTCTCCTCAAACTCTGTTCAAGGTAAAAACATAAGTGTCAGGGCCAGAATTTAATGCCTCATCGGACCCCAAGGCCCATGTCTCTCCCGCTACATTAAGTTGCCTCCCAAGTTAAAATCTGTTGTTGTTCTTCCAAGTCAATGGAACTGTTCCCCAAATTCTAACATTTCAGTGTCCAAATCACCTCTTCCTTGTGGCTCTTTCCTAAGAAACAACAGAAAATATCCTCTATATTTTCTTTAACAAGAAGATTTTATGTTATTCAGAGTAAGGTTCATTCTGCTAACCACAGCAATAAGAGATTTATAGGAATCACTTTCCTTGAGGACACTTCTACGAGAATTGCATGGGATACTTCATATAACTTGTCATTCATTATGTAGAAGGCTTCCAGCCCAATGGTCAGTGTATCTTCTTTAGTCAAAGATGGGAACAAAAACTCCATATTACCTTCTTCAAATAGCTGTGACTATGCTATCACTCCTAATCCTCTGGTCTTATTCATCTTTGGCTGTATTTTCCCAAACTGGAACAAAGAGTTTGATTTCTTTGATATTTAATCTGTATGTGTTCCTCAACACACTACCTAGAATCAGGTATGTCTGTTTGCAAATAAAAAGCTTGAAGTTACAGATGTAGATTGGAGACGATTGTTGAGGACAAGAGAAGTGGAATTTCAACATTTTGATCTCCCAAGTGATGGGGAAAAGGATCTGATGCATGCAAGCATCAGAAAATTGTCAAAAGTACATGAAACCAGCTATGTAATGTGTGATACATTAATTTTTTCAACAAATATTTATTAAGTGCCTATTGTGTGTCAAGCCCTACTTTAGATGCTGGAAATACATCACCGAAAAAAATGATAAGAGGTTTCTGCTCCCACGGAACTTATATTCCAGCAGGGAAGGAGAGAGAATAAACAGCATGCATACACATGACTAAATTATATAGTATGTTCAGTCAGTTCAGTTCAGTCGCTCAGTCATGTCCAACTCTGCGACCCCATGAATCACAGCACGCCAGGCCTCCCTGTCCAGCACCAACTCCCGGAGTTCACTCAGACTCACGCCCATCGAGTCAGTGATGCCATCCAGCCATCTCATCCTCGGTTGTCCCCTTCTCCTCCTGCCCCCAATCCCTCCCAGCATCAGAGTCTTTTCCAATGAGTCAACTCTTTGCATGAGATGGCCAAAGTACTGGAGTTTCAGCTTTAGCATCAGTCCTTCCAAAGAAATCCCAGGGCCGATCTCCTTCAGAATGGACTGGTTGGATCTCCTTGCAGTCTAAGGGACTCTCAAGAGTCTTCTCCAACATCACAGTATGTTATATATAGTATGTTAGAGGATTATAAATGCTATGGGATATTTAACAAGAAGGTAGAACAGAGTGAAGGGTATCGGTAGCACAGGGTGGATTGGGTGGGTTGCTCTATAGAACAGGATGATTGGGGTAGATGATACTGAGAAAGTGACACTAGAACAAAGACCTGAAATAAGGATGCGAGTTAGCATCTGGTCCCATCACTTCATGGGAAATAGATGGGGAAACAGTGGAAGCAGTTTCAGATTTTATTTTGGGGGGCTCCAAAATCACTGCAGATGGTGATTGCAGCCATGAAATTAAAAGACGCTTACTCCTTGGAAGAAAAGTTATGACCAACCTAGATAGCATATTCAAAAGCAGAGACATTACTTTGCCGACTAAGGTCCGTCTAGTCAAGGCTATGGTTTTTCCTGTGGTCATGTATGGATGTGAGAGTTGGACTGTGAAGAAGGCTGAGCGACAAAGAATTGATGCTTTTGAACTGTGGTGTTGGAGAAGACTCTTGAGAGTCCTTTGGACTGCAAGGAGATCCAACCAGTCCATTCTGAAGGAGATCAGCCCTGGGATTTCTTTGGAAGGAATGATTCTAAAGCTGAAGCTCCAGTACTTTGGCCACCTCATGCGAAGAGCTGACTCATTGGAAAAGACTCTGATGTTGAGAGGGGTTGGGGGCAGGAGGAGAAGGGGGTGACAGAGGATGAGATGGCATCACTGACTCGATGGACGTGAGTCTGAGTGAACTCCGGGGTGGCAAAGAGTCGGACACTACTGAGCGACTGAACTGAGCAGTGAAATAACAGTACAAGTAACTCTGACTGTTGTCCTCCCTATCAGCCCTAATCCTAATCATTTGGGATGGTCCAGCTTTCCTTGCCAGTTCTCACATCGACTTCTTACGGTCCTGGAAGAACAATAAGGAAGCCAGTTTACGATCTGTTTTTTAAGTTTATAACAAGAGTTGGTAACAAATGGAACAGGCACATGAAATAGGTTCATAAAGAATGAGGAGCGTTTCAGAAAACAGTAGCTATTGCTCTACCCTAAATCATTGTGAATCTAAATGGCTAACTGCAGATCATTTAAACATGCTGAATGAAAAGTTTCTACCATTTTACATGGCAGTGAGGTGAATGACCTAACCTAAACTAAACTGTAAGACCTTAGCAGATGCAATACACACACACCACTAGAGATGCAAATAAGCTTGAAAAAGTTGACCACACTAAATTTAACTGAGTATTCAAATGTGAGACCCTCAGAGCTTCAAATATGTTATTATGCATATTAGGAAGGGACTGGAGTATACAGCAGTTCTCCGAAACTTCTTTGACCAAGGAAGTTTTCTCCTGTTAACATCTGTCAGGATAACATTTTGAGAAAGACCATTTAGAGAAATGCTGAATTGTCTTCAGCCACCATAACTCTGGATGGCCCCAACACTCTGGCTTCAACTTGCCTCCTGGCAAGCCCAAGCAGGCAAAAGCTGAATGGAGAAAATCACAGCTTAGTTCACAAAGAATTAGAATCACCTCCATCAGTTTATGGTCACTTCAATACTCACTTGCAACCTTGCAACCCTTTCCCTCCTCTCCAGAAGAACGTTCCACAACCATCTTCTGACCACATGCCTTCCGCTCCTTCCCAAGAGAAAGGAAAACCATCAGATACCAATTTCTCAACCACTCTGTACAAATAACCGAACCTCCCTTAGCATTCTGTCTTCCTTCTTATCTTGGGTTACAATATAGATATTAGTCTATTTCCTGTTAAGACCATCATAGTTTTGTATTTCAGCCCCTTTTCACCTTTTTAACAACTACATATTTTTATTATTCACTGCCTCTCTTCTGAATTCAACTTCTCTTCAACTGAATCCTTCTCTCTGGCTTTTAACTTACTCAAGTCTCTACCATCTTGGAAAAACTCTCCTCCATTCCCACATTCTAACCAAACACTGGCTACTCTCTCAGCACCTTCACAGCCAAACTTCTCCAAAGAATTATCCGCATTTATTGGCTTTATTTTCTTACCTTCTACTTCTTCCTCAACTCACTTCTCTAAACAGCTCTAACAACAAAAATTAAATTCTGTGTTGCTCACTCAACCCTATGAACAGTTCCCAATTTTCATCTGATTTGAACTCTCAGCAACAATTGACTTTATTGACCATTTCTTCCCCTGGAGAAGGGAAAGGCTACCCACTCCAATATTTTGACCTGGAGAATTCCATGGGCTGTATAGTCCCTAGGGTTGCAAAGAGTCGGACATGACTGAGTGACTTTCACTTTTACTTTGCTTGAAATCAGTCAGTTCAGTCATTCAGTCACATCCAACTCTTTNCTTCCCCTGGAGAAGGGAAAGGCTACCCACTCCAATATTTTGACCTGGAGAATTCCATGGGCTGTATAGTCCCTAGGGTTGCAAAGAGTCGGACATGACTGAGTGACTTTCACTTTTACTTTGCTTGAAATCAGTCAGTTCAGTCATTCAGTCACATCCAACTCTTTACAACCCCATGGACTGCAGCATGCCAGGCTTCCCTGTCCATCACCAACTCCCAGAGCTTGCTCAAACTCATGTCCATTGAGTCAGTGATGCCATCTAACCATCTCATCCTCTGTCGTCCCCTTCTCCTCCTGCCTTCAATCTTTCCCAGCATCAGCGTCTTTCCCAATGAGTCAGTTATTCTCATCAGGTGGCCAAAGTATTGGAGCTTCAGTTTCAGCATCACTCCTTCCAATGAATATTCAGGACTAATTTCCTTTAAGATTGACTGGTTTGATCTTCCTGAAGTCCAAGGGACTCCCAAGAGTCTTCTCCAACACCACAGTTCAAAAGCATCAATTCTTTGGCACTCAGCTTTCAATTCTCACATCCATACATGACTACTGGAAAAACCATAGCTTTGACTAGATGGATTTTTGTTGGCCAAGTAATGTCTCTGCTTTTTAGTATGCTGTCTAGGTTGGTCATAGCTTTTCTTCCGAGGAGCAAGCATCTTTTAATTTCATGGCTATACTCACCATCTGCAGCAATTTTGGAGCCCAAGAAAATAAAGTTTATCACTGTTTCCATTGTTTCCCTATCTATTTGCCATGAAGTGACAGGACCAGATGCCATGATCCTTGTTTTTTGAATGTTGAGTTTTAAGCTAGCATCTTCATTCTCCTCTTTCACTTTTATCAAGAGTCTCTTTAGCTCTTCTTAGCTTTCTAACATAAGGATGGAATCATCTACATATCTGAGGTTATTGACACTTCTCCCAGCAATCTTGATTCCAGCTTGTGATTCATCCAGCCTGGCATTTCACATGATAAACTCAGCATATAAGTTAAATAACCATGGTGACAATATACAGCCTTGACGTACTCTTTTCCTGCTTTGGAACCAGTCTGTTGTTCCATGTCAGGTTCTAACTGTTTTTTCTTGACCTGCATACAGATTTCTTAGGAGGCAGGTAAGGTGGTCTGTATTCCCATCTCTTGAAGAATTTTCCACAGTTTGTTGTGATCCACACAGTCAAAGGCTTTGGCATAGTCAATAAAGCAGAAAAAGTGAAAATCAAAGTCATTCAGTTGTGTCTGACTCTTTGAGACCCCATGGACTATACAGTCCATGGAATTTTCCAGGCCAGATACTGAAGTGGGTAACTGTTCCTTTCTCCAGGGTATCTTCCCAACCCAGAAATCGAACCCAGGTCTCCCACATTGCAGGCAGATTCTTTAACAGTAAAGCAGAGGTAGATGTTTTTCTGGAATGCTCTTGCTTTTTCTATGATTCAATGGATATTGGTAATTTGATCTCTGGTTTCTTTGCCTTTTCTAAACCCAGCTTGAACATCTGGAAGTTCTCAGGTCATGTACTGTTGAAGCCTAGCTTGGAAAATTTTGAGCATCATTTTGCTAGCATGTGAGATGACTGCAATTGTGTGGTAGTTTGAACATTCTTTGGCATTGCCTTTCTTTGGGATTGGAATGAAAATTGACCTTTTCCAGTCCTGTGATCACTGCTGAGTTTTCCAAATTTGCTAGCATATTGAGTGCAGCAGTTTCACAGCATCATCTTTTAGGATTTGAAACAGCTCAGCTGTAGTTCTATCACCTCCACTAGCTTTGTTCATAGTGATGCTTCCTAAGGCCCCCTTGACTTCACCAGGATATCTCGCTCTAGGTGAGTCCATTCTAAAGGAGATCAGCCCTGGGTGTTCTTTGGAAGGAATGATGCTAAAGCTGAAACTCCAGTACTTTGGCCATCTCATATGAAGAGCTGACTCATTGGAAAAGACTCTGATGCTGGGAGGGATTAGGGGCAGGAGCAGAAGGGGATGACAGAGGATGAGATGGCTGGATGATATCATCAACTTGATGGATGTGAGTTTGAGTGAACTCCGGGAGTTGGTGATGGACAGGGAGGCCTGGCGTGCTGTGATTCATGGGGTCGCAAAGAGTCGGACACAAGTGAGCAACTGAACTGAACTGAACTGAGGTGAGTGATCACACCATCGTGGTTATCTGGGTCATTTTTGTATAGTTCTTCTGTGTATTCTTGCCACCTCTTCTTAATATCTTCTGCTTCTGTTAGGTCCATACCATTTCTGTCCTTTATTGAGTCCATCTTTGCATGAAATATTCCCTTGTATCTCGAATTTTCTTGAAGAGATCTCTAGTCTTTCCCATTCTATCGTTTTCCTCTATTGTTTTGCATTGATCACTTAGGAGGGCTTTCTAATGTCTCCTTGCTATTCTTTGGAACTCTGAAATATATATCTCCTTGAAATACTATGCTTGTTTTCCTCTGGCCCCTTCTCAGTTTTTTCATAGAATTTTTCTTTTCTATCTAGCTGTTAAATGTTGCAGTTACTTAACATAGACTCAGCACAGATTCTCTTCTCTCTTCACTATATGCTTTCTCTTTAGACTATCTCAACCATGCCCACAATTTAAAAAACCACCTATATACAGATGACCCACAAATGTATACTCTCCAGCAGAGACTTCTCTGAGTTCTATATCTGTAAGTCCAACCACCAATTCAACATATCTTGAACATCTCAGAAGACACCTCAGACTCAACATGTCCAAACACTGTGTTCATGAGTTTCCCTTCTACCTTCAATCACAACACACATCATTTCTCCTGGGTCTCCTTCTCACGTTTTCAACCTGCTATCAAAAACCTGGACTTTGCCATTTACTTTTGCTGATCAATGCTACCTCATCAACATGTCTTAAGTTCATGTACATCTCCCCGCCGAAGCTTCTCCGCTTTGTTCATGCCACCATCATCTCCTTCCTGGACCACTGACTGGTCTTCCTGCCTCCAATGCTACACCTATCAATCCAATACCTACACTGTTATTGAAAACTCTGAAAGTCCAGATTTCTTAGTAGAGTTTAGGAAGCCTTCATGATCTGTCCCTTCACATCCCACTCTAATAACCCCCTCTTAGACTTGGCTTCCCCCATCTCATATTTGAAGTTCTACCAGTGTACCGCATACATGTTTAAATCATGCTGCTTCTCCCACCTGGAATATCCTGTTCTGTTCCACCTTCAACTTCTCTGATTCATTTTTTTTTTTATACCTCAGTCCTCAACTGAAATAGATCCTCTGGAAGTTTTCCTGCTTGAACCTTAAGCCTCTGAATGCAACTTTTACAGGTTTTCTTTCTATTACAGTATTTATCACATTGTAATAAAACCTCCCAATTTGAGCTCTTTTAGGGTAAGGTTTATCTTATTCACCATGTTATAACCAAGATCTAGTACAGTTCCCAGCATCTAGAAGGCACTCAATAAATAAATACTTGTTTATTTAATGAAACCTTGATCTCAGCCTCATTACACGTAAAGGGATCATTCTTTACGTAATACTTTTTAAAAGGCAAGTCATGAAACACAGTGACATATTTAAAGATTCAGATAAGAAATAACCAACATTTAAGAGTTTCCTGTCAAAGAGAAATAAGGGAAGTTGAATCTTAAAGTCAACAGCTCTGAAGTGTTAGGTCAAGTGAGGTGGCAGGTGGCAGGGTGGATGAAACAGAGGTTCAAAAATTAAGTTGACCTGTATTTCTAATAGTGATATTATCATACGAAGAAAAGCTGAAAATTATGCTGGTTGTCTAACATGCTACATGTGTTCACACAATGTAGCATATGAACTAATCAATTGCCCCTGGAAGCATTTGGTAAATACTTGCTTAGCGATTACCTTCCAACTGTTTTTTAGCCAAATCTCTAAGCAGAAAGTTCATGGCTTGTTTTTTTATTGCTTCTCCACCCTCACAATGGCAAAGTTTGGTTTTAGGAATGGTTTGGGGGAATAGAGTCCTCTTTCGGACTCCCTGGTGGCTCAGACGGTAAAGCATCTGTCTACAATGCGGGAGACCCGGGTTCAATTCCTGGGTCAGGAAGATCCCCTGGAGAAGAGAATGGCACCCCACTCCAGTACTACTGCCTGGAGAATCCCATGGACAGAGGACCCTGGTAGGCTACAGTCCATGGGTCACAAAGAGTTGGACACAACTGAGCGACTTCAGTTTCTTTCTTTCGATTCTTTCTTTTCTTTCACTTTCTACATCCAGTCCATCAGCAAATCTTATTAGCTTGACAGCAAATCCTATTAGCTTGACTTCCAAAATATACCCTGAATCAGGTCACCTCTCATCATCTCCAATGATAATGTTCATCCAAACCAACCTCAAATCTTACCTGAACTGCTGCAAGAACCCCCTACCAGATCTCTTCCTGTCTGCCCTCATGGTTTGCCTTCAATTTACTAACTAGAATGACCTATCTTAAGAGTAAATTAGTGTCAATTCTCTGCCTAAAGTCCTCCAGTAAATTATAGCCCAGGTGACTATAAAAGCAGAATGGATAAATAAATTGTTAAATTCATACCATGTAATATTATTCAGGAATAAAATACTGATACATGTAACATGGATGCCTCACAAAAGCATCAGGTTAAATGAAAGAAGTTTTACATGAAAGAGTTCATGTAATATATAATGTCCTAATTTGTACATACTATATAATGTCTTAATGTGTACAGTTCTAGCCAGGAAAAAAACTAATAAATGGTAGGAAAAAAATCATAATGGCTATTGCCTCTGGGGGCAGGGAGGTGGTGGTGACTGACTGGGAAGAGACATGAGGGAACTTTGTTGGGTGATGGAAAAGTTTCATATCAGGATAGAGAAGTTTGGGTTGCGCAGGTGCATGAATATATCAAAACTCAATGATTATACTCTTAAGATTTATGTACTTCATTGTATGCAAATTTAATCTCACAAGAAAAAACTGCAAATAAATACTTAATTCTAGTTAATGATATACATGCTGGAGAATTTAGAAGTTACTGACATCAGTAACTCTGCATTGCATCCAAAAATACTTCAGAGTGATTGACAGACAAATAGGACAGATATATGAAGAGGAATTAAAAAGCCTCTTGATGAAAGTAAAAGAGGAGAGTGAAAAAGCTGGCTTAAAGCTCAACATTCAGACAACGAAGATCATGGCATCCGGTCCCATCACTTCTTGAGAAATAGATGGGGAAACAGTGGAAACAGTGTCAGAGTTTATTTTGGGGGGCTCCAAAATCACTGGTGATTGCAGCCATGAAATTAAAAGACACTTACTCCTTGGAAGAAAAGTTATGACCAACCTAGATAGCATATTCAAAAGCAGAGACATTACTCAAGGCTATGGTTTTTCCAGTGATCATGTATGAATTGATGCTTTTGAACTGTGATGTTGGAGAAGACTCTTGAGAGTCCCTTGGACTGCAAGGAGATCAGCCTTGGGATTTCTTTGGAAGAACTGATGCTAAAGCTGAAACTCCAATACTTTGGCCACCTGATGCGAAGAGCTGACTCACTGGAAAAGACCCTGATGCTGGGAAAGATTGAAGGCAGGAGGAGAAAGGGATGACAGAGGATGAGACGGTTATGAGAGGGTAACAGGCAGGAAGGCCAGGGGTCTCCAAAAGGAGAAAATAGGCTGCAAGTGTCAGACATTTTTATCTCTCTTAAGCGGCAGGAGAAAATAAACTAGCGATATTTTTTTTTCCTTCTATACAAATTTAAAAGGAGGTTTCCCTTAAAATACTGTGTTGCCATAATGACACCTGGTTTCACCTGAAGTTAATTATTCTCAAACCTTGAGTTAACCAATGCATTTTTCTTATGGAAATGTTTGTCTTAAGCTATGTTAATGTACTATGCATTCACCCCAGACTCTGTCTTCAAGTCAGTTCCACCTAATGGCTCAGAACCTACTTGACAAATCAGTATGTTATACTCAGATATTGTTCCCCTAATCTATGTAAACGAAACCATTTGTATGGTAATCTGCCCTTCTACAAGATTCAAATCAATCATTTTATGGCCTGGAATGAATCATCTAGTGCCAAGATTATCCCAAAATGCATCTTCTGGATGGGGGGCCTGGTGCCATTTTGAGTTTTAAGATATTCCTTTCTTTCATTAACAGACTGCTAGTGACTATATAACATCCAGCTGAAGACTAGCAGGGGGGTATTCTTTCTGCCCCCTTCTGATGCCTATGTCAGAAGCTTTCTCTATCTCCTTTATACTTTAATAAAACTTTATTACACAAAAGCTCTGACCAGTTAAGCCTCATCTCTGGCCCCGGATTGAATCCTTCTCCTCCAGAGGCCAAGAATCCCGGCGTCTTTATTCAGCAACAATCTTTCATCTTGGGCGCTCGTCAGGATCCTTCAGGACAAGGTAAGGATCCTTGGAGCTCTAGTTCTTTGTTCTCCTAGTGAACACATTTTCTGGTGTACTTTACCAACTCTATGGTGTGCTTGAGTGAATGAATGAAATGCACTGCACAAAGCAAGTAAGGAGCCCTGTTCTGCGGTTCCGCGTGATCTCATACAGCTTATGACAGAAACCTGTCGGGGGTTTATACCGACCTGCCAATGCCAAGAGATACCCAATGTCTCCTGCGGGAACCAACCAGAAATGGGCAAAGTGTGTGGACCGAACTCTCCTTTCTCAGTCAAAGTTTTCAGTCTCTTTGACCATTTCATAGCTCCTTGGGAATTAGAAGTATTAACCTAATCTATTTCTCAAGAGGCAGGTCAGGTGGTCTGGTATTCCCATCTCTCTCAGAATTTTCCACAGTTTATTGGAATTTCTTTGGAAGGAATGAGGCTGAAGCTGAAGATCCGGTACTTTGGCCACCTCATGCTAAGAGTTGACTCATTGGAAAAGACTCTGATGCTGGGAAGGATTGGGGGCAGGAGGAAAAGGGGATAAGAGAGGATGAGATGGCTGGATGGCATCACTGACTCGATGGGCGTGAGTCTGAGTGAACTCCAGGAGTTCACTCCTGGAGTGATGGACAGGTGATGGACAGGTGATGGACAGGGAGGCCTGGCGTGCTGCGATTCATGGGGTCGCAAAGAGTCGGACACGACTGAGTGACTGAACTGAACTGAACCTAATCTATTGGACCATAGACTTTCAAGGGACTTATGATCTATGCTGTTACTGTGTACTGTGACTTAGGTCCGAAACTTGGATTGGTAGTCGGAAAGCGCCTAGCCTCACTGGGAATCAAAAGTTCAGAAGCTAGATGGAGCTTTAGCTCCAAGAGCATCACTGAGGTTAAAGGTTACTCAGATTGGAACTGCAATGGGTTTTTTCCTTCAGTATCGCTGGCTCTTAGTGTACCAGAGGAGGCTCTTATACTGGTGTGGTGATGCTTGGAAGGAACATCTCAGTATTATGTTTGTATTGGTCTTATTGTGGTCAGGAATATACCCAGGGTCGTGCATAGGCACTCAGGTGACAAATGTTTCCCCCTGCAGTTTAGCCTGGGAGGTATTCCGGAAGGTTACTCTGATTGCACCCCAGCTGGTATCAGAGGCAAGCAAGGTTTTAATGGTGAAGAGCTGGATGTCAGTCAGGCATGCCATCAGGTCAACCCCTGCTGCATCCCCACCCCATCTCAGTGGTAGAACTGGGAGAGACGAGTATGACGCCTGCGTCAATAAGGGACAAAGTCTGACCACGAAGGAAAAGCTTTTGGTGTAAAGTACGTCTACACCCCCATCTAGAGCAGGGAGGGATGCCTTCGGTAGAAAGACGGCGCTGGTCGCTTTTTTTCTCTTACAGATCAGTTCAGTTCAATCGCTCAGTCATGTCCAACTCTTTGCGACCCCATGAATCCCAGCACACCAGGCTTCCCTGTCCATCACCAACTCCCGGAGTTCACTCAGATTCATGTCCATCGAGTCCGTGATGCCATCCAGCCATCTCATCCTTGGTCGTCCCCTTCTCCTCCTGCCCCCAATCCCTCTCAGCATCAGAGTCTTTTCCAATGAGTCAACTCTTCGCATGAGGTGGCCAAAGTACTGGAGCTTCAGCTTTAGCATCATTCCTTCCAAAGAAATTCCAGGGTTGATCTCCTTCAGAATGGACTGCTTGGATCTCCTTGCAGTCCAAGGAACTCTCAAGAGTCTTCTCCAGCACCACAGTTCAAAAGCATCAATTCTTTGTCGCTCAGCCTTCTTCACAGTCCAACTCTCACGGGAGCTAACAATTCCAGCCCCACTCCTTTGACCTGCATCCTGAAAAACTGGGCTAGATTTGATCCCCAGGGCTTAAAGAAGACACACCTGGTCTTCCTATGTGATACTGCATGGCCGCAGTACACACTGGAGGATGGTGAATAGTGGCCAGTTGGAGGGTCTCTTAAATATAATACTGTTTTACACAGTTAGACTGGTTCTGAAAAAAACAAGGTAAAAGTGATCTTAAAAGATAGATTTCTCACTCAATCAGCTCCAGATATCCACCGTAAGCTATTAAAACAGGTGTATGGACCAAATCAGTCTTTAGATAACCTGTTACAACTGGCTCAGACAGTCTATTATGGTAGGGAATATGAGGAGAAGAAAGAAAGGCAGAGAAACACAAAGGAACAGGTGGAAGCCTTCGCAGTGGCTATGAAAACCATTCTTAAACAGCCTGAGAAAAATGCCCAGAAGGACCCAGGTAAAAAGGGATGGGCTTCCTATTACTGTGGAAAGGAGGGGCACCTCAAGCGGGACTGCCCTCAGGCATCTAAGCCGCCCCGGCTGCAAGTCCGGTCTGAAAAGGACCACACTGGAAGAGAGACTGCCCGCAGAGGCGTAGGTCTCAGGGGTCAGACCCTCAAGACAATCAGGACTGAAGGTGCTCGGGGATCCCCACACAAGCTCCCATCCTAATTATACCTGAGGAACCCTGAGTATTAATAACTGTGGGGGGCCAATCTGTCCATTTCCTTTTAGACACTGGGGTAACTTATTCCGTGCTTACTGGAGCCCCTGGCCCACTTTCTTCCCAATCTGCTTCCATAATGGGACTGACTGGACGAGCCAAAAGGTATTTTTTCTGTAAGTTGTGACTGGGACTCTGTGCTATTTTCACACGAGTTTCTGATCATGCCAGAGTCTCCCTGACCCCTTTTGGGGAGGGATATACTGAGCAAGGTCCATGCCTCTGTTTTCATGAATATGGACCTCTCCCTTTCTCTCCCTTTAGTTGAACAAAATGTAAATCCAAGAGTATGGGCTGATGGAAAATCTGTGGGTCAAGCACAAAATGTTACTCCTGTAGTTGTCAAGATCAAAGACCCACACTTATTTCCACATAAGCAGCAGTATCCACTGAAACCTGAGGTTAGTTCAGATCAGTCTCAGTCATATCTGACTCTTTGCAACCCCATGAATCACAGCACGCCAGGCCTCCCTGTCCATCAACAACTCCCAGAGTTNACCTGTCTTTATTTTACTCTTTGTAACAGAATTATAATAGACTTCATTCATACAAAGTTCTTATCTATTTAAGAAAAGACCCAATAAATTAATTCACTCAAAAAAAAAAAAAAAAAAGAGTATGGTTATGCTGGTGCTATCTCAGTAACCAGGCTTCCCAAGTGACTCAGTGGTAAAGAATACACCTTCCAATGCAAGAGACACCAGTTTGACCCCTGGGTGGGAAGATCCCCTGGAGGAGGAAATGGCAACCCACTCCAGTACTCTTGCCAGACAAATCCCATGGACAGAGGAGCATGGTGGGCTACAGTCCATGGGATCATAAAGAATCAGACACAACTGAGCAACTGAACCCAGCACACATCTCAGTAATCAAGAGGTTTGGATTTTAAGATGCAGAGAGGAGGCCTTAGGCCCAAATAAGGCAGGGACTAGGAATTTAAACTCTGCATGAAATCAGGATCCTTCAAATGCTAAGCTTGAACAAAAGGATGAATTAAAAATTAATTTCCCTTGGTCTGCCTTTTGGAAGAAAAAAAAAACCTCTCCCATGAAAATCTGTAACCATAGGCATTCCTTCACATGGATTTAGTGTTCAATTGCATTCTACCTACCTGAATGGTCTGGAATCCCAAGCTGAGAAATTCACATGGGAAGTGGTCCTAATCCAGGAGTTTTAATAACAGAAAAGATGAGTAGAAGGGGCATTGGGGGATATTCTAAAATTGTGTTGATAGTGGTATGATTGTCCTTCGTTCTATTACTGTGCTTTATTTCATTGATTTATTTTTTTTCATGTGTTGAACCATTCTCATATTCCAGGAATAAATCCCACTTGGTCAAATCTGCTGTTGAATTCGGATTGCTGGTCCTGTGCTCATCTTCTCTATATTGTTCCAATTTTAGTACATGTGCTGCTAAAGCAAGAAGTCCCTGTGGTTTTATTTTTTAAATAGGGGATAATGTACTTTCGCATTTCAATTTTCAAACAAGTAAGAATTATTTTCTATGCCTGAAACGTTGACAAAAATTAAGTCCCACGTGCTCGTTTGCAGACTTTTCTACCCAGAACTGGCATCCCTCCTTCCTACATAATACACCTCAACTGGGATATCAGAAAGCGACCGTTTCTACAAAAGGTGCTGTGCAATAATCTGACCCACAGGGAGAATCCAGATTTGAGGTTTCTATGTCACCACATGACACCCATCTGCAAACTGTTTAAAGTAAGAGTATGAATAACATGTCTCTGGAATTCACTTCTCCCAAGAACTTAATAATTCAACCTTTGGGGTACTTAAAATTCAGCTCCCCAAGCAAAGTAATGTGTGGTGTGCGTGGAGTTCGGCGGAGGATTCATCTTTCTGGCTCAGCAGAAATCCAAACACGTGTGTGAGGTACTCGGGCCCGTGAAAAGCAAGATTCTTTGAAAAAAAGTTCCAGGGACAATACTTTTTAAAACTGACAACAGCTACTGGGAATTTCTTTTTCCGTTTCACAACTCAAGGAACTTACTGGCACCTGCCCAAAACGAGGAATAGGTTAACAGGTGTTCACAAGACCTAGGGATGACTTGTCGACTTGCTGAAAGCCTCCCACCTGACGGGGCCGAAAGGGAGTTGCGAGGGCGGGGAGGAAGGGATTCTCTCAAGGCGTATGGTCAGGAAATAGGCTAAAGAGGAAACAATTCCGAAGACTGAGGAGAAGTAACCGCCTCACCCACAGAGACGAATTACGGCCTTCGTCTGCCTCCAGAGCACTGCACCTGGCCCCAGGATTGCGCATGCGCCCTGAGCAGTGCGGCACGCCCCGCCCCCCCATCTGCGCCTGCGCAGGCGTGGGTTCTTGCCCGAGTATCCACAGCATCCGCTTCGCTCCCCAACCCGGGTCTTCGAAAGCCGCCACCCAGCCCATACCCGGGCGTTCGTGGTTGCTAGGGACTAGAGTGGCATGGTTTGTGTATTGGGTCAGTGATAATTCGCCAGTTACCGGGTACGATGCTTTGGTTAGAATTTACAGCCGCGAGCCCTTGTTTTCGAACTGTTAACGCATCCCTCGTTTTATCCTCGGATACTCGGACGTCCTGCTGTCGCCATCCACGAGGCGGCTAGAANGCTAGGGACTAGAGTGGCATGGTTTGTGTATTGGGTCAGTGATAATTCGCCAGTTACCGGGTACGATGCTTTGGTTAGAATTTACAGCCGCGAGCCCTTGTTTTCGAACTGTTAACGCATCCCTCGTTTTATCCTCGGATACTCGGACGTCCTGCTGTCGCCATCCACGAGGCGGCTAGAAATTGTCTCTTGAGAATTTTAATCTTGTTTGGAAGCAGCCCCGACCAGTTGTTCCTTTTTTTTTTTTTTTCCTAGGATCACCCATGACGTGATGGACACCTCAGAAATGTTATCCCTCCTTTGATTTTCATAGGAAGCTGAATTAGAAAGTTGTGCTTAGTCACTTAGTCGTGTCCCACTCTTTGCGACCCCATACTCTGTAGCCCACCAGGCTCCTCTGTCCATGGGGATTCTCCAGGCAAGAATAATACTGGAGTTGGTTTGCCATGCCCTCCTCCAGGGGAATCTTCCCAACCCAGGGATGGAACCTAGGTCTCCCGCATTGCAGGCAGATTGTTTACCATCTGAGCCACTAGGGAAGACCAAGTAATACTTAACTTTGAAGAAAAAAAAGAGAAAAAGGAAAATTTCATGTAAACATTTTCGTGTACATAGAATAATCTCAAAGAACTGGACAGCAACTGCTACTGTGATTAACTCAGGAGAGAAATGGGTGGCTGAAGGACTGACATGAATGTTTTGGGGTTTTTTGTGTTTTTTTGCATCGTTTGAAATTTGTCCAATATGTGTGTGTGTTTTAATCTTTGAATGTTCATTTGACTCCCTTATCAAAATGTAGATATCAAGGAAATTTGGAAACTTAAGATGTCTGTCTAGATGCCCTAATGCTAGATAGAATTATACATTATGTGTGAAGATAAAACGTTTTGTGTAAACCACTAAGTTTTCCTGTTTATTTCTGGACAAACATCTTTGGGAATTGGGGCGGGAAGTACAGGAAAAGAGGAGCCAGGAATTTTCGAAAAGCTGGCAGGGCTGGCATACAGGAAACAAATTTTCATCATTTAAATCATTTGTATATTCCTTTTGGATTTGCTGAAGAAAATTGAAGGGTAAATTTTATTTGATTTCACTAAAGTCCAACTAGATTGGAAGGGGGACATTTGATGTTTATTTTTGTAAAGGAAGTTAATTGAGTGTGTTTGGCAGGGTTGGGACTCAAAGTTCCTATTCTAGACAAGGAAAACATCCCTGAGTAAGGAATCTCCAGGATGATTATAATGCACTCCTTCCCCTAACCTTGTAAGATAAAGTCAGGTTCCCTCCTCCAAGGGAATGGTGAGGGAAAAATAGTAGGCAACTGTGCCTAAGAGGATTTGCAGACAAAAAGCTCATATGGAAAAAAGATCTTGGACACACCTCATTCTCTTGGTTAGCTGAACCAATTTAACTTGTTAGTAAGTGGTTAGTGGATCTAGGCAACAGAGAAATAAATGAAACCCAGTGGGTAATACATCAACTAGGTTGAGCAATAAGCAGCACCTGGATATAGAAATTCCCCACAGAGGAGAAAAATGGCATCACAGAAGAAAATACTTAGTACAGTTTATTAAAATAAAAAAAGAAAAACAATAATTTATGCCCTTGGCAAAATAAAAGATCTTGTCAATATAAATGTTTCTTAGAAAACATATGAAAAGATAATATAATATATATATCAATAAATCAGTATCAATGTTACAGCAAAAGTAATAATGATTGTATAACACTGACAAGTGAGGATAATTCTGGCCCTTACACAGCAGCATTTCTGGAAGGTCCTCTGATTCCTCCTTTTTTTTTTTCTAGTACAGATATGCCTTCATTTTAAGAAAGCCTAATATACATATATCTATATTTAGAAACTCTATCAATTAAATTTATTTGTGTCACAAAATAATTCTGTACCAAAAAATCAACATTTCTATAATGTATCCTTCAAATTAGCAAATTTTCTTAATGTGTTTAGAATTAACCAAATACATGTGCCCCCAACTTATTTCCTTCTAGTACTGTTACATACAGTGAGGTACACCTGAAGTGAGCCAGAAGAGCTGGGCTTCAAACCTGACTAGAAAGAGTGTGTTCTTACTTAGAATAAGAGGAAATGGTTGGGGGCACATGTTCCCACAATCTTTTGTTTCTTGAATCCTAAGCTCTTGATTTTCTTGTCCCTGCTATTTCCTGGGCAACTTTGTTCACCTGGTACTCTCAAGATAAAAGGAGGAAGTCAAACGGGAGAGGGATGGATTAATGAATTAGTGAGTCACTCCGGCAGAGCACAGTGAAATGAAATCTGGGGTTTAGAGTGTGTGTGTGCGGCTATAGCTGGGGAAAGCCAGAGCAATTCTCTGCCCTTGACGTGGTATTTGTGAGGCTCCTCTCTAGCAGGAGCACCTGATTCCTGGAGGGGCAGCAGAGCTCAGTCCAGTTTCCCCAGCCAGACAGGACACATACTCAGGAGAATGGACTCCATCCTATTTGTCACATTCCTCCTGGCTCCCTTCAGCACAATGGTAGTGCTGTTCACAGAACTCCTGGATCCGGCTACAGGCCTCCAGCATCATCACTTCAGGGACTGTGATTACCACTCGGAAGAAATTTGGATATTCAAAGCACTGCAAAAATAAAAGCATATTATTCTCAGAGCAGTTGAACCAGTGACTAGACCACCCTAGTATGGCCAGGGCCCTAATCAGCAAGAGGCAGCAATACCATTTACCCAGGGCTATCAGTTCCCACCACTGGGATGTTGAACCAGTAACTAAGTTAATTTGTCTTAAAAGGAATTTGTGGAACAAGCTTGATTTCCTCGCACTTAGAATGTCCAACTACAATTTTTCTTCCTGAATCAGATGGGATAATGATGAGGAAGAAACAAATTTTAAATAGAGGTCATGACACCAGTAAGAATCTTCTCAGAAGAGAATACAGTAGTCCCTTAGTATCCATAAGGGGGTTGGTTCCATAACCGCTGAAAGTACTAAAATCCAAGGATGCTCAAGTTCCGTGTATGAAATGGCATAGTACTTGCATAACCTACATACATCCTCCTGTGTACTTTAAATAATCTCTGGGTTACTTATAATACCTAATACAATGTAAATGCTATGTACATAGTTGTCAGGCTGCAGCAGATTCAAGTTTTGATTTGGGGCACTTTCTGGAATTTTTTTCTTCTATTATTTTTCCATCCTCAGTTGGTTGAATACTTGGATGTGGAACCTGCACATATAAAGGCCAACTGTACACTTTGTTAGGGGAGGAAAAGGCTAAAGACCAGCTCAAGGAGAGCTCCCAAGGCACTATACACCATTGAGAGTTTCTAGAAAAGCCTGAGAGGGATGTAAGCACTCACCGTTGCTGGGAGGCAGTGGACGGATTGCTCGGCAACTAACCGCTCCGTGAACTCCACATCATTCTCAAATTCTGGGAAATGTTCCATCTCAATTCCAACCTATACCAATAACAGGGAAAGGCAAACTGATCATAAGGAGAGAAAAAGGCCACTCCCTGTGCCAGAAATCAAGGCAGGGACTGCTCTAAAAGATATCTTGGAATTCCACTACTGATAACTAAGAGTTCTTGCTCTTATGAGGTTGTGGAATTTTTCATAGGGAAGAGAGGATATATTCATACTAATATTTTAGTTTATTGAAGGGTTTCTTCTTGGATGCTGATAAATGAAAGCTGAAAACAGGATGCTAGTGTTCTTTAAAAAAGGCACTATTGGTACTACGGGCCAGGCTAGTCTTGATTGCATGGAACTACCCTGCCCATTGAAAAATATTTAGCATTGCTGGCCCACAAGATGCCAATAGCACCTTTCAGTCCTGAAAACAAATAACATTCCAATATATCCCCAGACACTCCAAGGGAAGCAGATCTCTCCTGGTTGAGAGCTACAGTAGTGTGGAAAGCCTCTTATTGGTATCATATCATCTCTGTATCTGCATATAAAACAATTCTCTGTATTGAAAAGTTGTCATTTTAAGAGGTATTTTTCTTTCTTTTTTTTTAGCACTGAGTTTAAACCACATCAGTGGGACAATTCAGAACAAGGCAGTTCCTAAGCTGACTGGCTCAGGAGCCCATCTGGTTGTCTTTGTGAGCAGACTGGCTTCCCTCACCTGCTACCCACATACTCACCATGAGGTACATGGCCCCAGAAGGGCAAATGGGCCGGAGTCCAGGGATGGCAGCCAATGCCCCATAGCAGAGATCTGCATTGGTCTATGAGAAGAGGCAGAGACATCAAGGATGAAAACTTAAGCTAAAGAAAACCTGGATCATTAAAAAGAGAGCCCACATCAAAGGTGGGGAACCTAGGTTTGCTCTGCTGGCATAAGGAGTTAACAAGAAAAAAAACGCTGCCCACTCACAGCTTTAGGCCAGGAGCAGAGTGGATTGCCAGAAGTTAAAGAAATGTATGGATGAATGTTGACATTGATGCCACCTTCTGGCTTGGAAGCCCCATAATGGCGGGGCTTCCCTGGAGGCATTTCTTGACTCCCAGAGTGGAAGGCTACAGGCTGCCCTTACCTTGAGGAAGCTTAGAGTGTTGTGGTAGAACTCTTGAGGGGTGCGACGCAGGATGCTTTTCAGAGCTCCCTGGACAAGGGTGCAGGGGCCCAGGATCCGTTGACTTAGCTTCGTCAGCCCATCTCGGATCTAAAAGCCCCCCAGCAAACACATTATTTAGCCTTTCTTAAGCATCCCTGCTGTGGAGATTTCTTGTTCTGACCATTCTTTCTATAAAGCGTTTATTTTTATTTATTTTTAATTTTGTTGTTGTTGTTGTTGTTATCTTCTATCTAGGCAGAGTTAGGGTTAGTTTTTAATCTCTGGAGATGTGGTGGTGCCTCGTGTCATTCTTAAATCAGACCACCTGGGTTTGTAGCCCAGCTCTGCCACACACTGACTGTGTGGCTCTGAGAAAATTATACAGCCTATCTGGGTTCATTTTTATCAGCTGTAACACGGAGATAATACCAATACTGGCCTCACAGGGTTGTTGGGAGAATTACATCGAAATAAAGTACATAAAGCACTGGTACCTTGTAAGCCCACAAATAGCATTAGGGATCAATACTGCTTGTTGCTTCTTTTTGTGTGGTAAGAAAATTGGAAGTAGATGGAACTTCCTCACCGACACAGAAAAACTGAGCTCTGGAGAGAAATAACTAGTACTATCTTTATCCAGTGTCTTTCCAGGCACACAGAACTACGGGGCCAAGAAAGGAAAATCTCACATCTATACCACTACTGTGAGATAAAGCAAGCAAGTAATAAGTAAACAAATAAATAAATATTTAGAATATATATATATTCTCACCTCATTGCCAAAAATATCTCTTCGGTCATGGATAAGGATCCAGCCCATCCTCCAGCCAGGAACCAGCCAGCGCTTGGCCAGCCCTCCACAGGACAGGATGGGGACATTGCTGCTGAGGGTGGCCAGAGGCTCAAATTTGGAATCTGAAAACACCTGAGGAGAAGAGGTGCTTCTTACAGTTGTTTTCTGGCTTCCTTCCAAATCCCATGCCTCCCCAAATTTTCCTTATATCATTAAGCACAGGGCCTCAGATTTACAGGCTCTTTCTACCCTGAAGCATGACTGGGATCTCAAGAAGCTTCAAAGGGAACTATCCAAAAACATATAACCTGGTGTCTTGTCTGGGTTAAAAAAAAAAAGCCTCAAATGAGGAAACTGGTCCCAGCCCAGTAATATGTACAACCCCTGACTCTAGGGAATGAATGAAATAATTAGATCCTGCCCGAGACTCACCATGTCTCCATAGATCTCATCAGCTAAGATGGGGACACACTGCCTTGCAGCCACTGAAAATAAGAGAAACATGCTGATGTCATTTTTAATATGAATCGCCTTAGCATTTAAATATTTACCTGGGCTTATACTTTACACTTGATGTTTGTGGGGTTTGTCTTCCTCTTCAAGAACTACAAATTCTTCTCATACTCTTACAGGGTACAGAGCCTAAATTTGCTGTTTGGTTAACTAGATATTTCAAGTCCCTTCTTCCACATGATGGGAGTGATAAAGAGGCAAGTCTTTTTCTCCTTCTTTCTACCTTTCCAGTGGCACACCATTCACTAGGGACCCCACTGGAGCCCTCCAACCTCTATCCTAGTCTCGGAACTTAGTGAGGGACTTCCTTCTCACTCCAGGAAACATCTAAAGGATTCCATCCCCATCTTCTTTCCTGTCAAGTGAAATCTGTTGGACTTACCTGCCAAAATTTTCTGGAGATGACGTCTACTGAACACTGACCCACAAGGGTTTGATGGATTGTTGACAATAAGACAAACTGTCTTTTCATCAATCAGAGATTCTAATTGTTTCAGGTCAATTTCCCAATTCTTCTCTGGCTGGGGAGGGAAAAAACAGTGAGATCAAGATGATTCTGAAAAATTTAGGAAGACTACTCACTTCACTCAAAGGTATAAGTCACAAAATGTGTCTGTGGCCTCAGACTTTTCAGATCTTTCTCTGCTAAGGTAATTGTCATGTATTTTTATGAAGTATTAATTGAGCCTTTGTATCTAAGATTATCTAATTTGTATCTAAAATTAAAAAGTCATTTACCAACAAATTGTAGAGTTTGACCTCAATTCCCATAGATTCAGCCAGAGTCCTGTAGAGAGAGAAGCCAGGTCTCGGAACTAGGATGTTTTGCCCTGGGTTGGCCAACACAGCCAAACACAGTTCAATAGCCTGACTGCAGCCACTTGTCAGAATGACATCCTGTGAAGAAAAGTTTTGTTTTGTTAGGGGTTCCAACAGCAACAGGAGAAAAGGGATTATCAGATAAGTGAGTGGGAAGCAAAAATAAGCTTACTTTTAAAAATCCTATGTAAAGTAGTGGGGACTATATTAGGCCAAAATTTAAAGAAACGAATATGTTTATTTATGTCCATATCTAGAGGCTGTTGAAAATACTGGCCACTTAAAAGAAATAAATCACTTTAAAAAGGATAGGTTGGCTGTGACTCAGCAGACCTCCATGAGAGGTCATTATGACCTTGGACTTTTTCACCTGGTTATTTATTTACTTTTGACCAGAAATTTGAAGCATGGCTCTCTTCTGAAATACAAAGGGCTCCCCTTAACGTTAAGAAATGTTGACCTCCACCCTATAAACAACAGAGTGGAGGGCATTTAAACTTGACCCTGCCATGAGTCCAATATGCCATGGAAACTCAATCCTCCCATCTAAGTGACCTTAGGTAAATGAAGGGAACTACAGATTAATAAAAGACCCTATTGGTAAAACTAAATTTTCCAATTATTTGGTATTTATGAATTACTGTTTTTCAATGATCTTTTGCAGAGAATCAGATATAGGATGACCTCTGAGTCCTTTGAGCCTCCTTGAGACAGACATCACATAAGTTGTATGCAATGTTATTATCGTACTATAATTACATTAAATATAATCACTGACTAGTGGCCTCCCCATATAAAAAGTCCTGGAATTGCCAAAGGGAAATTATTCTTAGTTTTTGTTTCCCTTGAAACCCTTACTCCTCATGGAACAGAAACAAAGGGTAGAGTTTGCCTGGTATTGCTTTAGAGCTGGCACCTTGTCTAGGGCTCACCTTAGCTTCCAGAGGTGCCTCGGGACAGTGGTAATAAGAAGCAACTTCCTCCCGACTGGATAAGTAGCCTGAGAGAAAAGAGCAGGAGAAAGCTGGAAGTTTTCATCCCACAACTGACAGCGATGCCCTTAAGTCACAGGGCTTCAAGGCTGCCTTCCTTATGTCCCAGATCAGAGCACATAGCATTCGGTTCAGCTCTCAGTCGCTATAGTTAAAGGAGATTAACTTTGTACCTTACAATTTTATAATGAGCACACAAATGTATAAATAATAAAAGAGTTCACAGAACTATAAAGTATTCTGCAGCATCTTGGTTACTGTGATTATGCTTTATTTTCTTTTAGATTATTTAATCTAAGATATAGGATTTCAATTATTCTTAAATCCCTTTCAGGGATTATATTTGAAAACTTGTAATTAATGAGTTCATTACACTGGGTTCATTTTAACTTTTTCACATTGTATTGTATACCTATTAGTATTTTCCTTTTATATTATATTTAAATTAAAATATTTTCCTTTTAAATTATATTCTCAATCAATGTTTCCAAATGTTGGCTTGCAAGCTTGAAGTATAGACAGTTTCATACCAATTATTATGTTTTACAGAATTGCTGTCCAAAAAGATTATCTTCAGTTATCAAAGCTAGAGGCAATATTTCCTAATGTTTGATAACTTAATAGGTACAGATAGTTCTCTTAAAATTAATCAGCGTTTCCTTAATTGCTAAGAAAAAACACAGATAAACATTATCTGTGTTTCCTTTGGTATGAAGTGTTCATATCCTTTGAGTATTTGTCAAATGGAGACTTGGTTTTAGGTTTCAGGTTAAATCAGTTTCTTAATACTTTGAATATAAAAGTCATAATAAACATTTAAAAAATTGTATTGAAGTATAGTTGATTTACAATATGGTGTTAATTTCTGCTGTACAGCAAGGTGATTCAGTTATACATATATATATTCTTTTTCATATTCCCTTTCATTATGTATAAGCTTTTTATAACTAACTTTTGGCTTTGTTTTGATTTTTATTTATGAAGCTGCATAAAATGTAAATAATCAACCTAAAAATCATGTCCCTGATATCTCTTTAAAGTGTTTTAAAATTCTATTTTAGCATGAAGCTGATTTTTATTCTGCACATATACACAGTGGGGAAGTGTGTGACACTGAAACAAAGTCAAGGAGTCACTTATCAAAATGCTTAGGGTAGGAATGTTCAGTACATGGAGAGAGTTGCTGCTGCTGCTGCTGCTAAGTCGCTTCAGTCGTGTCCGGCTCTGTACGACCCCACAGACGGCAGCCCACCAAGCTCCCTCGTCCCTGGGATTCTCCAGACAAGAACACTGGAGTGGGTTGCCATTTCCTTCTCCAATGCATGAAAGTGAAAAGTGAAAGTGAAGTCGCTCAGTCATGTCTGACTCCCAGCGACCCCATGGACTGTAGCCCACCAGACTCCTCCATCCATGGGATTTGCCAGGCAAGAGTTACACCTAAATAAAATTATTCCTGTCTTAACCTTCTGTCCTCTAATAGAACAACTCATTCTTAGCTGTTGTTTTTGCTTGTTTGTTTTTGCCTTGAAACAAGCACAGTTACATTGAGAGTGTGATCCAGGACCATAATTAAAATAAATCTTGAAAGTGCAGAGGAGGAGAAATAACGCCAAGAAGTATTTATAGGGCAGTTAAGTAAATTGATTTAGGAGCTAGATGGCTCTGTCAAGAAGCAGCTGCAGCCAAACTCAAGGCCTCCGTGGAGAATGAGCAATGATAGGATAGGAATGTTATTTGAGCCGAGTGTGTAATGGGAACCTAGAACAGGGAGGTGCCATAATGCCAGAGGAAGCCAGGAAAGAAGTTGGACCTTGATGGCTTGAGGTTAAACATTCTGAGACTCCTTTCCCCAAATTCAACAGCCATATTATCTTAGTCTCTCCTTAGGAATTATGCACCAGGAAAGCAAAGAGAACTGCTAGAAGTTTACTCCTGTCAGAGGAGCACAGAAGATTTGGAAACTGCCAGATTAGAGTCTCAGGGTGAACTCACCAATGGAGGGGACATAGCCATTAAACTTCCCTGAGTCGAGGGCATCTTTCATTGCTTGGGTAACTTCAGGATCTGTCAGCAGGTTTCCAAAAACAGTAGGGTCCCCTTTTCAAGAACCACCAAGAGGTTATTCTTCCACATCCAGTACTCAGACCCACCCTCCACTTCCATCCCCTCCGCCCAACCCATGAAGATGGGGTGAGAGGAACAATGCCTGCCTCTTGCTTAAGTGTACTCAACTCACCAATCGACAAAGCAATCATGGTCTTGTTTGGATTTGGCTTCACCTTCATGTTGTCCACAATGGCCCGGATGGGATTGAAAGTTTTGTTGGACATGTCCGAGGGCCTCACGGACCATCTGGCCTTCCTGCTTTTCACTTTTCCCAGCACGGAGCTTCTCCCAGCGACGTTGACATGCACATCCAGAACTGAGTGGAGGCTGCCATGGTCCTGCATCTGAATCACATATGGGTCCATGACTAGCAAGGACTATGGGGAAAAGAAGGGGTCACTGTGACTCTAAAAACAGATACAGTCCAGGGGGCAGCTACAGCTGGACCTAAACACTGGGGTGACTTTGCCAGATATCTGTTTTCAAACTCCTTTCACATGTAAAGTAGCTTTGACTGAATGAGGGCAATTTAAAAACTTTTCACTCAGATGGAAAATAAGCAAAATAACCATTCTACAATACTAGCAGAGTGTTCCATTGAATGCTTATCTACTGTGAGATTCACTATGTGCTACATCATCACCATGAAAATTTAACCATGCCATCCCCAAAACCAAGGAAGAATGACATGAAAACTAATGCTAAACAAGGAAAGCGTAGGTATCCCTTCCTTTCCATGCAAGGAAGTGTCTCCTTACACTTCAACAGACTGTGTCTTGTCCTGTGCAAAGAATAACCAGGAAGAACTATTCCATATTGTTAGAAATTTAGTGTTAACATTATCATTAGTAAAAATAAAGACCTATTCTATAAGCAGCTTACTGCCCTGTGGAAAAAGAAGTCAATACACCACAAAGAAAAAACCATGCATCCCAAATCACAAGGTTAGCTGAGGCTTGAGATTTTACCTTCCCAGTAAAGGAGAAGCAGCCTCCAAGCAGCAAAACCAGAAAAGTTGCCTAAGTTCTTTGACAAGGGACAGTGACAGTGAATTCAGATGCAACCTCTGATGCCTGAAATAGTCCCACAAATGGGCGTTGGGCCCGAAACTCTCATGCTATTGGTTCAGGTAAGAACAGAGCAACCAGCCCTCTTCTTTCCTCCCCTCCTCACTTTTTGGTGCTTTTTACCTCTAACCCTGCCTCCACCTCCACCACCAAATCAGGAATTTGAACACTTCAGCCTTCTGGAATTGTCTGTGTTAACTCTTTCTAGGTAATTTGTGAGATGTTTGAAAATATTGTCAGAGAAGTAGTTAGGATTACAGTTGGTAATTTTTATTAAATCTTTTTTTGTGACAAAATGACCTATTAAAATGTTAATAGTACAGAAATGTATAGAGTAAAAAGTGAGAGTCTTGCAAGGGCCAGGCAGTGGTAATGATCTGGCCGTTTCTATCCATTCATCAAGATAGATAGATGATAGTAGATCAATAGATCTACAGATGATAAATAGGTGATAATAGATAGATTAGATGATGGATACATAGATACAGAATTGTAAATATTTTCGAAACACAGCTGAGAACGTGCTCCTGTTCAGCAGCATGCTTATTTAATTCCTACATCTGGGGCTCCTTTCCTTGTTAGTCCACAAAGTTCTACTCCAGTTAGAACAAACTGTGCAGCTAGAGTAAATGAAGGCCCACTCCATAAACGTTTAAAAAGTACAGGGTATCTATGGCAACCAAAACCTGTGCAATTTTACCCTTATGCTGTGAATTCTTAATTTTCCTGTTATGGAGTTATTGGAAAAATAAGATGTCAGGTGAGATCTAAACAAAAACCTTTGCTAAGCCAGCACACCAGACATCTCAGAATTCCTGTGAGCCTATGAAAAGTATCATCCACCCAAGGGTTAAGAGAAACCTCAGTGACCCCATGGCTCAAATCCTATTGTTTACTTATTGAGAGACAGAGAGTTGTTTCATAAGCTCTGTCTTCTTCAGCTGTTTATTGGTGATTTGAGACTCCACTGGGCTTGAATAACCATTTATTTCTCTGGTCCTTCCATCTTCTTCTTTTCCCTCTTTTATTTATTATTATTTATTATTTTTCTTTTATTTATGTCTTTATTTTTAAAATTGGAGGCCAATTGCTTTACAATGTGTTGTTGCCCTCTGCCATACAATGATGAGAATCAGCCATATGTATACATATATCCCTTCCAACTCTTAGTGCTTTGAAAAATTCACCTAATGCAGTCGCTTCCCTACTCCACTGAAGCAAGCATTTACCACTTCATCTCACCAGTGGAGAAGCAGAAGCACCAGGCAGGTGCAGGAAGCCAGCCAGGTCAAAGAAAATTTTGATTAATTATGAAGCCCTGAACCCCAAGCTGGACAACCCAGACTGCTTTGTTTCAAAAAGCTATGTTTAAAACATCTAAAAGACAGGAAAGGAAAGGTTTAGGTCTGTTACTTGGCACCCTGCTGCTGCTGCTAAATTGTTTCAGTTGTGTCCAACTCTGTGTGACCCCACAGACGGCAGCCCATCAGGCTCCCCCGTCCCGGGGATTCTCCAGGCAAGAACACTGGAGTGGGTTGCCATTTCCTTCTCCAATGCATGAAAGGAAAAGTGAGAGTGAAGTCGCTGAGTCATGTCCAACTCCTAGCGACCCCATGGACTGCAGCCTACCAGGCTCCTCTGTCCATGGGATTTTCCAGGCGAGAGTACTAGAGTGGGTTGCCATTGCCTTCTACTTGGCACCCTATACGTAGGCAAATGGTTCAGTTTCCTAAATACAGTTAACCATTTTACAGATAGACACACACTTCGCAGGCTGGATGTACTACCCTTGGTGAGGTTGCCAAGTGAGAACATGGTGCTGTTTCCAAAACACATAGATCTTGTCAAGAGAGAAGACCACCCCTTCCTAAACACATTTATTCCACCACCACCTCCATTTAAAATATATGTGTGCTGGAAAAAATCGGAAAAATTTAAAAGCATTTATAATCTGCCACCACTCTTAATACATTAGTTTTACTTTTTCCCTACAAAGTTGGGGTCTTGTTCTATGTACATATTTTTTAAATTGAGAAAAAAATTATATAACATAAAATTCACCATCTCAAAGTGTAAGATTCAGTGATTTTTAGTTAATTCACAACACTGTGCAACAGTCGCCACCATCTAATTCCAAGACATTTTTTTCATTGTTCCAGAGAGAAACTCCATACCTATTAACTAGCCCCTCTCAGTTTTCCTCTTCTTAGTCCCCAGCAACCACTAATTTACTTTCTGTCTCCATGGATTTGCCTGTTCCTGATGTTTCACACAAACGGAATCATACAATATGTTGTCTTTCATATCTGACTTCTTTTGCTTAGCAGATGTTTTTCCAAGTTGTAGCATATTTCAGTACTTCATTCCTCATTATGGCTGAATAGTAGTCCATTGTGTAAATATATTCATTTGTTCATCTGTTTATCAGCTGCTGGACATTTGGGTTGTTTCCACTTTTTGGCTATTAGAAATAATGCTGCTATTAACACTTAGATCCAGGTTTTCGTATGAACATATGTTTTCAATTCTTTTGAATATATACCTTGGTGTAGAGCTGCTGGACCATATTATGGATAGTTTTGCATTGTGAATTTTTAAATTATATCATGAATATTTTTTCATGTTCTGAAAAACAGTCCATCATAGAGAATTATCAGAATTTATTGAATAATTTTCCTATTGTTGGACATGACGTAGAGTCTAGCTTTTACTATTGTAAGAAATGCTGCCAAGAGTGTCATTGTATATAAATATCAGTTCATACATGTCCCTGGTAACTCAGTTGGTAAACAATTTGCCTGCAGTGCAGAAGACCCGGGCTTGATCCCTGGGTTAGGAAGATCCCTTGGAGAAGGAAATGGCAACCCATTTCAGTATCCTTGCCTGGAAAATCTCATGGAAAGAGGAGCCTGGTGGGCTGCAGTCCATGGGGTCGCAAAGAGTTGGGCATGCCTGAGAGACTAACACTTACTTACTTACTTACATACTTACATGTTATTATCTCCTTAATGTAAATTTTACTATACATGGCCTTACTGCATTGAAGACAGCAAATATTTTGCTTTCACTCTTCTAGTAATTAAAGTACAATATATAATCATATAATAAATTCAAATTCAGATGTTTATGAACTAAACTCTTAAAAACTTCTTTCCCCATAAACCCATTTCATAGAGACAGCCAGTTAAGCCATTTCTTGGTTATCTTTCCAAGTGTCTTCTACGTCTACACAGTGCTTGTACAGCTGACTTTGGAGTTGTTCAAAATTATATATATACTATATATTCATTCTGCAGCTTCACTGTCTCTTATTGTAACCACTATTCTTAAGTGGCAATTGAGTACTTGAAATTTGCTTTATCTGAATTGAGATGTGTCATTGGTGCAAAATACACAACAGGTTTTAAAGACTTATATAAATAATGTAAAATGACTCACCAATAATTTTATATTGACTACATGCTTAAATAATACTTGAATCTATTGGGTGAAATAAAGCATATTGCTGAAATTAGTTTCATCTATTTCTATATTTTGACATTTAAAAATATTTCCATTAGAAATTTTGAAATTACTATGTGGTTTGCATTCCATTTCTATTGAACAATGTTGTTCTATAGCTTGCTTTTTAAAAACTCAATAATATGTTGTATGGGCATCCTTTTCATTTTCATACATGGAGATCAACTTAATTCCTTTTAATGGCTACATTATGTTCAGTTAGCTATTCCACTCTTTTTGGACATGGGGCAGCTTCCAATTTTTCTTTCTATTAGAAATAAATCATATTGCATACACTTATTATTTATGAATAGGAATTTTTATGAGTATTTTGCAATTTGTGGGATAATTTCCTTGAGGCAGGATCACATTTCAAACACCGATAGACCTGACAAATCGATCAAATAATGGACTATAGGAAGAAGAGAGAACACAAACATATCTTATCATGACAACTTCTTGGAGTTCAGACCAGCTGTTAGAACTTGAAGGGTGATACAGGGAATCAACTGAGTGTTACGGCAGGGGTTTTTCAGGTGGAGAAAATCTCAGCGGTTAAGGCCCTTCCTCTTGATACTGGCCTTTGCAACAGTTAAGTCAAGCAAGGATGAGGTTGTCTCAAAGTTAAAAGCTACTGTGACTATTCTGCCACTCCAGGTTTAAACTTTCAAAGATCCTAACTACACTGGAGACTCAGGTTCAACTTGCTCTTCCACACACCCACACAGCCAATAGGCTTGTTGTCCTGTCCCCACCTCAACATTAAACCAGGAGTCTTAGACTATTCAAATTGATCATCTTGGTGGGGCATCAGCAGTGTCAGCTCATCTGTGCCTCTGGTTTTCAGTCATTCTCATTGCTTGGCCTCTGGGGCATTCCATTTTTATCTTTGGAGCTCAGTTAGGCATTTTGTTATATCTAACCCAACATTTCTAGATATTTTTATAACTGGAGATCTTCCAGGTCCTCCAGACCTCAATATCACCAAAAATGAAAGTCTCTCTTTGTTAATTTGAAATGTCACCTTTATCTCATACTAAATTCTTCTATCTTCCTAACCCCAGCATCAGGGTGTTTATCAATGAATTGGCTCTTCACATCAGGTGACCAAAGTACTGGAAGTTCAGCATCATTCCTTCCAATTAATATTCAGGACTGATTTCCTTTAGGATTGAATGGTTTGATCTCCTTGGTAAAGACTCTGATTGCCCTGAGGACAGGAGGGTCAAAAGCTCATCTCACCTTCATCCTACCTGGGACATACCAGGTTCTAGGAGACCCAAACTGAGAAGCTTAGAGAAACAAACAGTGTCATCTGTTCACTCAGCATGTACTTATTAAAGGCCCCCTGTGTGCCAGCTGCTTTCTGGAAATACAGTTGTGAAAAAGTAATCCCAAACCCACTCTCCTACAGCTTCTATTCGAAGGAGGAATAGAAAGATAAACAAGTTCAATAAGGAAAATACAGCATTTGGCATCCTGATACTAACAAAAAGAACAAGCAACCAGAGAATGGAGAACTTTAAATATATTTTACATTACAAGATCAGGGCAGATAGGCTTCCCAGGTGGCTCACCTTTATCTCATACTAAATTCTTCTATCTTCCTAACCCTTTATGGAAAATTATATTCTAGAATGAAAAACTGTACAGTTCTTGACACACATTGCCAGATTCCTTTCAGAATGGCCATTTACCTTCCTATTAGCCTGCAAACCCTGAGAGCTATTTTCTGAAAAAAATCTTTGTTCAATTGATCAATAGGAAAAAAAAAGTGTATTAAAGGTTGTTGTTATTTCTGTTCCTTTTTATTTTAGTGAGGGTGGTTATTTTTCATGTAGTCAGAACTACAGTTATTTCCATGTAGTCAGGACATGGAACAACAGACTGGTTCCAAACCGGGAAAGGAATACGTCAAGGCTGTATATTGTCATCCTGCTTATTTAACTTATCTTCAGAGTACATCATGTGAAAAGCCAGGCTGGATGAAGCACAAGCTGGAATCGACACTGCCAGGAGAAATATCAATAACCTCAGATACACAGATGACGCCACCTTTATGGCAGAAAGCCGAGAAGAACTAGAGACTCTTGATGAAAGTGAAAGAGGAGAGTGAAAAGACTGGCTTAAAACTCAACATTCAGAAAAGTAAGATCATGGCATCTGGTCCCGTCACTTCATGGGAAATAGATGGGGAAGCAAGGGAAACAGTGACAGACTATTTTCTTGGGCTCTAAAATCACTGCAGATGGTGACTGCAGCCATGAATTTAAAAGATGCTTGCTCTTTGGAAGAAAAGCTATGACCAACCTAGACAGCATATTAAAAAGTAGAGACATTTCTTTGCCAACAAAGATCCATCTAGTCAAAGCTATGGGGATTTGAGTTGGACTATAAAGAAAGAATAGCCAAAGAATTGATGCTTTTGATCTGTGGTGTTGGAGAAGACTCTTGAGAGTCCCTTGGACTGCAAAGAGATCAAACCAGTCAATCCTAAAGAATATCAGTCCTCAATTCATTGGAAGGACTGATGCTAAAGCTGAAGCTTCAATACTTTGGCCACCTGATGCAAAGAACTGACTCACTGGAAAAGACCCTGCTGCTGGGAAAGACTGAAGGCAGGAGGAGAAGGGGACGACAGAAGATGAGATGGTTGGATGGCATCACCAACTTTATGCACATGAGTTTGAGTAAGCTCCAGGAGTTGGTAATGGACAGGGAATCCTGGAGTGCTGCAGTCCATGGGGTCACAAAGAGTGAGACACGAATGAGAAACTAAACTGAACTGAATAGCTCTTCGTATTTTGTGAATTACCTGTTTATAATCCCTCAGCCGTCTTGCCTGGGGGCTGGATTTTTTCTTGGGTGAGACCTGAACCAAGGAAGGCACTGAAAGGCAACAAAACAGCAGCTCTGAGATCACTGGCCTAGCCTCCTCTGTCTCAATCCAGCTGGCTCAGACTCAGGTTTACAGATCAAAGAACAGCCAGCAGCACGGGGTTTTTGAGGGTGGTCCTGCAAATAGTGCAACTGACGCAGAACCAGCAGGGCTTGAGAGTGTGTGAAGGGAGCAGGGGCCGCTGGGTCAGAAGGCCATCCCCTGGGCACGCCCTCATTCAGTAGCTGACAAGCAACCCCAGATGAGAAGGGAAAACAGACAAAGCAAACAAGTTTCAGTAACACCCCTCTTCTGTAGTTCATGTTTTCTCTCCATAGAAAGCAGAGCAAGGAGAATGAAAGAGAAGGCCCAACCATGCTTATGGAACCTAACTGCCACCAGCTAACTTTTACCGGGCAGTCAGGGTCCAGTAAACCACAGAAACGCTAACTAAAATGTACACCAACCAACCATTAAGGCTTTCACTTAAAAATCAAACAACTTGCACTGAGTTTGTTCTTAAATATGACACTATTGTGTTTGCCATAGAAAAGTGTTTGTGTGTGTGTGGCCGGAGAAGGCAATGGCACCCCACTCCAGTACTCTTGCCTGGAAAGTCCCATGGATGGAGGAGCCTGGTGGGCTACAGACCATGGGGTCGCTAAGAGTCAGAGACGACTGAGCGACTTCACTTTGACTTTTCACTTTCATGCATTGGAGAAGGAAATGGCAACCCACTCCAGTATTCTTGCCTGGAGAATTCCAGGGACGGTGGAGCCTGGTGGGCTGCCATCTATGGGGTAGCACAGAGTCGGACATGACTGAAGTGACTTAGCAGTAGTAGTGGCAAAAAAAAAACAAACACCAAAACATAACATTAAATTTGCCATCTTCATCATTTTTAAGAATAAAGTTCAGCAGTGTTAGGTATATTCACTTTGTGCAACAGTTCTCCAGAACTTTTTCGTCTTGCAAATCTAAAACGCTATACCCATTAAACAAATTCTCCCTTTCCCCTCCCTCCAGCCCTTGGCAACCACCTTTCTACTTTCCACCTTTTCGTTTTCCAATAAGTAAGTATTTTAAAAATAGTCCCACCCACCCAGAAATAAGCACTGTTAACTATATTGCCCACAATTAATATTCTGAAATATTTTTCCTTAGGGGTACATCCATAGGCCTTATATATCAGAATTTGGTATTCCATATGATACTGTGGTCTTAATAAGACTGTAAAAAAATTTTTGAACCTGGTTTTTAGGAATCACCTATAACTTTGTGTCCCCCCATTTTTATACATCTCTTGCCACACCCTTCTTTTCTTGACCCAGGCATAAGAGTTTATGCTCATGGCTATTTATCCTATAACCAGCACTATTTGATACACTCTGTTCAAATCAATTCATAATCCTCACCTCCCTCCTAGAAATAAGGCCTGTTTCATTTCCATTTTAAAGATAAAAACAAGTCCCATAGTAGTGAATGGTGAGTTGCAGTTCCAAGCTTACCATCTGATTCCAGATTCCACTACACAAGTCTGCCCCACTTTACCGCAGGACCAAGTGAGTTGAGAAATACAGTCCTTTCTTTCTCAAATAGAAAAAAACAAAAACAAAAACACCATGGAGAGTCACGGGGGATAACTTTAAGAAAATAATGAATCAATTATGTGGATTAAGCATGGAGGATTCCCCTTTTATTATTTATTACTTGTTATTTTCTAACTTTCCATCCTGAATCATTCCCAGTGATCACTCATCTGTTGGGTACAGAGGAATTCATAAGTTTTAACTCCCCTAGTGGACTGTAAGCTCCCTAAGGAAGTGCAAGGTCAAGACCATTCCTTATACTTCTTGACAACCTTCTTCAGGTCTGGCCTGATACCTTCTATCAGCCATACCCAATGTTTGCTCGCCAGCTGGCAGTGAATAGCACATAAACCAGAGGGAGAGGAATGGCAGAAGGGGTGATCAATGAGGCGAAACTCAAGCCTTTGCCCAGTTATAGATGATGAGGTGAGGGAAGCAGGAGGGGATAATGTGGCTAGGTTGAGCTTTGTTCATTTGTGGCACCATCTTACATTTACAGAGAGAGCTTCACGGTTTGTTCCCACGTTCACTATCAAGTAATTAAAAACTAACCCACATGCAAACCACAGACCTGTGAGCTAGACCAAGAGAAGGCTGTCAGAACAGAGAGGTTACTCTGGTTGAATTTTTAAAATTTAAAGTAAATATTTAATTTTAGAATAGACTTAGATTTACAGAAAAGGTATGTAGATGGTACAAAGAGTTCCCACATACCTTCACCCAGGTTTCCCCTTATTTTTAATATCTTACATTACCATGGCATATTCTTAATCAGAACTAAGAAATAAATGTTGGTCCATTAATATTCACCAAACTCCACATTTTATTTAGATTTCACAAGGTTTTCCCACTAAAATCCTTTTTCTGCTCCAGGAGACCACTTTATATGTAATGGTCAT
>SJYA01002795.1:6470058-6481111 GCA_006410615.1 Neotragus moschatus | reverse complement strand
GAGAAGGCAATGGCACCCCACTCCAGTACTCTTGCCTGGAAAGTCCCATGGATGGAGGAGCCTGGTGGGCTACAGACCATGGGGTCGCTAAGAGTCAGAGACGACTGAGCGACTTCACTTTGACTTTTCACTTTCATGCATTGGAGAAGGAAATGGCAACCCACTCCAGTATTCTTGCCTGGAGAATTCCAGGGACGGTGGAGCCTGGTGGGCTGCCATCTATGGGGTAGCACAGAGTCGGACATGACTGAAGTGACTTAGCAGTAGTAGTGGCAAAAAAAAAAAAAACACCAAAACATAACATTAAATTTGCCATCTTCATCATTTTTAAGAATAAAGTTCAGCAGTGTTAGGTATATTCACTTTGTGCAACAGTTCTCCAGAACTTTTTCGTCTTGCAAATCTAAAACGCTATACCCATTAAACAAATTCTCCCTTTCCCCTCCCTCCAGCCCTTGGCAACCACCTTTCTACTTTCCACCTTTTCGTTTTCCAATAAGTAAGTATTTTAAAAATAGTCCCACCCACCCAGAAATAAGCACTGTTAACTATACTGCCCACAATTAATATTCTGAAATATTTTTCCTTAGGGGTACATCCATAGGCCTTATATATCAGAATTTGGTATTCCATATGATACTGTGGTCTTAATAAGACTGTAAAAAAATTTTTGAACCTGGTTTTTAGGAATCACCTATAACTTTGTGTCCCCCCATTTTTATACATCTCTTGCCACACCCTTCTTTTCTTGACCCAGGCATAAGAGTTTATGCTCATGGCTATTTATCCTATAACCAGCACTATTTGATACACTCTGTTCAAATCAATTCATAATCCTCACCTCCCTCCTAGAAATAAGGCCTGTTTCATTTCCATTTTAAAGATAAAAACAAGTCCCATAGTAGTGAATGGTGAGTTGCAGTTCCAAGCTTACCATCTGATTCCAGATTCCACTACACAAGTCTGCCCCACTTTACCGCAGGACCAAGTGAGTTGAGAAATACAGTCCTTTCTTTCTCAAATAGAAAAAAACAAAAACAAAAACACCATGGAGAGTCACGGGGGATAACTTTAAGAAAATAATGAATCAATTATGTGGATTAAGCATGGAGGATTCCCCTTTTATTATTTATTACTTGTTATTTTCTAACTTTCCATCCTGAATCATTCCCAGTGATCACTCATCTGTTGGGTACAGAGGAATTCATAAGTTTTAACTCCCCTAGTGGACTGTAAGCTCCCTAAGGAAGTGCAAGGTCAAAAGCATTCCTTATACTTCTTGACAACCTCCTTCAGGTCTGGCCTGATACCTTCTATCAGCCATACCCAATGTTTGCTCGCCAGCTGGCAGTGAATAGCACATAAACCAGAGGGAGAGGAATGGCAGAAGGGGTGATCAATGAGGCGAAACTCAAGCCTTTGCCCAGTTATAGATGATGAGGTGAGGGAAGCAGGAGGGGATAATGTGGCTAGGTTGAGCTTTGTTCATTTGTGGCACCATCTTACATTTACAGAGAGAGCTTCACGGTTTGTTCCCACGTTCACTATCAAGTAATTAAAAACTAACCCACATGCAAACCACAGACCTGTGAGCTAGACCAAGAGAAGGCTGTCAGAACAGAGAGGTTACTCTGGTTGAATTTTTAAAATTTAAAGTAAATATTTAATTTTAGAATAGACTTAGATTTACAGAAAAGGTATGTAGATGGTACAAAGAGTTCCCACATACCTTCACCCAGGTTTCCCCTTATTTTTAATATCTTACATTACCATGGCATATTCTTAATCAGAACTAAGAAATAAATGTTGGTCCATTAATATTCACCAAACTCCACATTTTATTTAGATTTCACAAGGTTTTCCCACTAAAATCCTTTTTCTGCTCCAGGAGACCACTTTATATGTAATGGTCATGTCCCCTGAGTCCAATCTAACCCGAAAAAGTTTCCTCTAATCTGGAACAGTTTCTCAGATTTCATTTTTCATGACATTGGCAATTTTGTATAGAATGTTTCTTAACTTGGGTTTGTCTGATATTTTTCTCATGGTGAAAGGTGAAGGCAAGTTGAGCTTTTAACGTTATGGCCATTCACTTCACGTCAGGACACTAAAGGCTAAAGAGAAAATAAAGCTTTCATCTGTTTGCTGGTTGAAGCACCTGCTGGCTACTTCTTTCATGGAGCTGAGCAAATAATACCAACCTGTTTATTTTGCACTTTGCATAATCATTTAAACCATTCTCACATTAACTCAGTCATTTCCCTTTATTCAGAACTTGGGGTTCTTTCATTTGAGAATGTCTAGGATCTCAGTCCCACTCCAATTGTTAGCATTCATCAAGAAAGAGTGTCATTTGTACTTACAGAGGGAGTCACCAGGCAAATAAGCTTAGATTCTTGGGAAATGATTCTGTGTTCTTGCCGTTCTGATGTTGAGAATAACCTAGTGTCTAAATTATGCTCCAATCCATCAGCCTATCTCTAGACTACAATTTCCCACTGTTTTTCTCACAATAAAAATATTATTTTGGACTATCTTTAAAAACTGAGATATAATTCATATTTTGCAAAATTCATCCTTTTCAAGTATACAATTCACTGGGTTTTAGTATAGTCATAACGTTGTACAATCATCACCACCATCCAATTCCAAGACACTATCATCATTCCAAGAAGAAATCCTTTACCTATTAGCAGCCACCTTCTACTGCTCAATCTTGCCTTGCCTCTGGCAACTTTTAATCTACTTGCCTATTCTGAACATTTCCTATAAGTGGGAACTGTATAATAGGTAGTCTTTGACCTCTGACTTCTTCCACTTAACGTAATGTCCTCAAGTTTCATCCATTTGTATGAATCAGGATTTCATTCCTTGCATGGCTGAGTAATTTTCATTGGATGAATACAGCACATTTTGTTTATCCATTCATCTGCTGATAGACATTGAAATCATTCCATAATTGATCGTGTTTTGATAGCTGTTCAATATTTACCAGTTGACTCAGCTCCTGGCGTCATACCTTATCTTCCTAATTCTTAATCCCCATTCATGTCTTACCTCCTGCCATGAAAATGTAGCCAACAGTGGCTATCGCTGAAAACGAATATATTAAAAAAAAAACACGAAAATGACCATGTCTATAGAAATCAGAGAAGATTTTTCTACCATATTCATTCAATAATTGACTCATCTCTGCTTGTGGAGTACCTACCATTGGTTAAGCACTGTTCTAAGTTCTACAGATACAGGATTCAAGAAGATGGATACAAACCCTGCTCTCCGAGTACTATTATTAAAGTCTAGTGAGAGACTTTAAGCAAATAATTATACAGACATTGAAATAGCTATTAGAAATTTTTGAAGCTGTTCAAAGTTAGGCAGTTTTTCTTCCAGCCCTATGAGGCGCAATGTTGGTCCTGAATCTCATTCTTGCCCAAGGGTCACGTATTCTCGATATTCGGTCATCTACTGGGATCCTGGATATCTGTGAACATTTTAGAAAGTCTCAAGAATTTTTTAAAATATTTATCTATTTGGCTGCACCAGGTCTTAGTTGTGGCACATGGGATCACTGATGTTCACTGCAGTATGTGGGACATTTTTAGTTGCAGCACGTGGGATCTAATTCCCTGACCAGGGACCAAACCTGGTCCCCCTGCATTGGGAGAGTGGAGTCTTAGCCACTGAACCACCAGGGAAGTCTCACTCCCAAGTACACTTTCATGGGTCTGCAGTTCTGAAGAACTCTCTCAGCCAAGAAGCACAGAAATGTCCCGAAGTTTAAAGGGTTGTTGCTCTCATCCCCCAGTGAGGCCTCAAGGACACTCCTTTGCTCTTCTGCCTGGAAATAAGTGCCAGAGGTGATGCAACCCAGAAAATTTTATCTGGATTCACTGCTCAGATCCATGAAAGGGAGGGGACCATCGATAGGGGCCAAACTACAGTGAATTACCCAAGTCTGGGAACATCAGGTTCCCTCGAGACTCTGATGAAACAAAGACACGATGGGGGTCTCTAGTGATTGAGAAGAGTACCACAGGGTACACATCGCCCTCCATGGAAGGACTGTGAGGGAGAGAATAAAAAAGAACAATGTGGTTACCAAAGGTGAAAGAGGGTGGGGTAGGGTAAATTAGGAGCTTGGGATTAGCCGATACAAACTACTAGATAAACAACAAGGTCCTAATGTACAGCATAGGGAGCTGTATTCAATATTTTGTAATAAACAATCATAACAGAAAAGAGTAGGAAAAAGATGTATATGTATAACTGAATCATTTTTCTGTACACCAGAAACTAACACTAACACTGCAAATCAATTACATTTCAATTTAAAAAAAAAGAACAAGTCAGGATAATAGGATTTCAGGTTTGAACCAAAACATGGAGAGGTGGAGCATTGTGCCTACTTGTCACTTAAAGCCCTTCTACAGCAAGAGTTCTGCAACCAATTTTAGTTAATAAATTCACTCCATAAGTATCTATGAGCCACACACATGCCTAATACTGGGGAGATGGCAGTGAAGGAACAAGGCAAGCCCTGCCCCTACATTCTTGGAACTGACATTCCTGTGGGGCAAGAGAAGCAATGAACAAAGAAAGAAACATATGTCAGTTCAGTTCAGTTCAGTCGCTCAGTCGTGTCTGACTCTTTGCGACGCCATGAGTCGCAGCACGCCAGGCCTCCCTGTCCACCACCAACTCCCGGAGTTCACTCAGACTCATGTCCATCAAGTCAGTGATGCCATCCAGCCATCTCATCCTCTGTTGTCCCCTTCTCCTCCTGCCCCCAATCCCTCCCAGCATCAGAGTCTTTTCCAATGAGTCAACTCTTCGCATGAGATGGCCAAAGTACTGGAGTTTCAGCTTTAGCATCATTCCTTCCAAAGAAATCCCAGGGCTGATCTCCTTCAGGAGGCATCACTATCACAGATAAGAATGAGGCAGAGTGTGAGATTAGACTAGTGGTATTTTGTGTAAGATCATTAGAACAGCTCCCCACTGCCTACACCCTCCCTGAGGCAGTGACACTTAATGGAGAAAGGGAAGAAGAGAGAGAATGAGGGCAGTGGATGGCAGGAGAACAGGCATTCCAGGCAGAAGGAACATCAGGGCAAAGCCTTGAGGTGGGCTGGCACCTGGTGTGTTCGGGGTGTGGCCAGGCCAGTGGGCTGAGTGAGCCAAGGAAAGGGTGGCAGCAGATGGAGTAAGAGAGAAAGTGCTTCAGTCTTGCTTCCGAGAGGACTCACTAGGGACACTGGTTTAAGACAGGAAAATTTGTTTCACTGCCCCAAACTGGTCCTCTAGCCCCGACTCACCGTCGATAGATGCCTTTAGAAATGAGGAGTTAGGAGTGTCAACTTCATCAGTGCTGACCCCACGCAAACTAAAATAAAACCTGTAAAGGACACGTGCTGTTGCTGGTGGGTCAGCAGGATCACCTCATTATGTAGTTGTCGGGCAAAGGCCAGAGGACCAGACAGAGCTGCAGGGGGAATTAGGAGGTTATCCTTCTGGTTGAGTCTGTAGAGAACTGGGGCTCTGCTAGGGAGATCCCTGCAGATGCCCCCAGGAAGTGAGTCCACCCCAAAGGGACTTACACACAACCTGCTCTATCTCTTCCAAGGCCCTTCCAGTCGAGCTGCTCCCTTGGCTGTCACTTGAGCATCCTGCAAAGTGCTGCTTTGAGGCAACAATGATATCAGTGGTTATGATGGTAGGACTCTGACTCTAGGTTTTATAAAAGGAATGGAGAAGCTGTTAATTTATTTTTAAATATCCCACTCTGGTTCTAGAAATTATTAGGCAGTCATAGACTGTCACAGCATGGAAGGACACCACCCGGGAGACTGGATTGCGTGGCTCCCAAGTGCTGGGGCTGGCCTCCTCCCACTTATGCTGAAGCAGCCTCCAGCCTTCCTCCTCCCCTCTCCTTGCCCCAGGTAATGGGCCCACCTCTTATATCCAGGGTTTAGTGGGTATCCCTGGCACTTCATAGCAATAAAAGAGGAAAAATTTGAAACAGTGACAGATTTTCTTTTCTTGGGCTCTAAAATCACTGCAGACAATGACTGCAGCCATGAAATTCAAGAAACACTTGCTTCTCAGAAGAGAAGCTGACAAATCTAGACAGCATATTAAAAAGCAGAGACATCACTTTGCCGAAAATGGTGCACAGAGTCAAAGCTATGGTTTTCCCAGTAGTCATGTATTGATGTGAGAGTTGAACCATAAAGGAGGCTAAGTGCCAAAGAATTGATGCTTTTCAACTGTGGCATTGGAGAAGACTCTTGAGAGTCCCTTGGACTGCAAGGAGATCCAACCAGTCAATCCTAAATGAAATCAACCCTGAATATTCATTGGAGGGACTGATGCTGAAGCTGAAGCTCCAACTGACCACCTGATGCAAAGAACTGACTCACTGGAAAAGACCCTGATGCTGGGAAAGATTGAAGGCAGGAGGAGAAGAGGACGACAGAGGATGAGGTGGTTGGATGGCATCACCGACTCAATGGACATTAATTTGAGCAAACTCTGGGAGATAGTGGAGGACAGGGGAGCCTGGCATACTGTAGTCCATGGGGTCACAAAGAGTTGGACATGACTTAGCAACTGAGCAACAATAACTGGCAGCTAAAGGGCTGGGCCTCCAAGTTGTCTCTATGCGGGAAGTCTTCTGCAGGAAAGTTAGGGAAAGGCAAAGAAAACCACAGAGTTCCCGGCTCCTTGACCCCCTCAGCCCCACTCACCTCCCACTCTCACCCCCTCCTCAGGGAAAGACAGTTTGCTTTTTCCTCTTGTCTCTCTTTTCAATCCACTGCATAGAGATAAACCCTGACCTTTCATTTGATTTGCCAAAAGCCTTTTCCCTTTCTCTCATAAAGAGGATAAAAAACTCTGGATCTCACAGCTAATGTCTTTAAAATAAACTTTGAGAATCCTTTTAAGAAGTCAGAGCTGAGCTTAGATTCTCCCTCTGCTGTAACACTTTCTGGTCTTCCCTGTGAGATGGGCAACTCTGAGTAAAAGGCAAATAAAGGTCACAGATGATGAAGAAAAAACAAAAGCATCTCAATGCTCCTTCAAGATAATATTTAATGCTCCGTTAACCCTACTACATTTACTATTGTGATACAGAAACTTCTTGAGCATACATATAAAGGAAACTGATGTTCTTTTTTTTAAGATGAGTACTCTGGATTGGAAAACAATATTTTTTCATGAAGTTCCACATACTCAACCATACAACACTAAAAGTCATATTACTGTATTACAGGAAAAGATTTTTCTTAAGTTACTTCACACAAAACTCTGGATGTGAATGTTTATAGTATACTTGTAACTGTCAAAAATGAGAAACAGCATAAATGTCCTTAAGCTAATGAATTAGTAAAGAAATACTAGTACATCCAAATAAAGAGAAACTACAGAGCAGTAAAAAGGTATGAACTGAAAAAAAAAAAAAAAGGTATGAACGGCCAATGCACCCATCACCAGGAATGAATCTCAAATGCATTAGGATAAGTTAAAGAAGCCAGACTGAAAAAGTGATAGTGTGATTTCATTTGTAGGATATTCTGGCAAAGGTTGAATTACAAGGAGAGAAAATAGCTCAGTGGTTTCTCAGGGGCTGGAAGTGGGGGAAAGGATGGCTACCGATAGTAATTTTGGAGGACACTGTCCATATCTTTTTTGTGGTGCTGGCTATACGACCTTACACATTTGACAGGTGAACAGGTGACCTTGAACAGGTGAAGCTCATCCCCACCTGAGGACCACTGCCCTAGCTAGGTTTGGACCACAGTTTCATCATTTCCTAAAGTGAGCAAATTACTTAATCCTTGTGCTTCAGTTTCATTGGTGAAAATGGGAATAATGATAGTACCAACATCACAGGGTTGCAGTGAGATCTGATCAATTAACATGTATAAAGGACTTTAATCAATGCTAGAACCTTGTAAATATTTGATAATTGTTAGCAGTTATTACTTCTGGTTCCCGAAACTCTTGCCTTTTCTACCTTTCAGCCTTGTAATCCAGAACTGTTTGCATGCATGAATGTGCCTACTGGGTAAAATATCTTACAAAGAAACTGCGTCCAAACAAATAGGTTATTTCTTGGTAAACAGAGTGGCTTCAAGTTCACTAATAACATTTTTTGTTAAAGTTTTTATTTGACGATAAAAGTAAATATACAAAAAAGTTGTAAAGAAGGTACAGATTTTTCATATACCCTTACCCAGTTCCTGCTAATGTTACTACATATAACCACAGTATAATCATCAAAATTAAGAAATTATCATTGATTCAGCCCTTAATTATACTTGCAAACTTCATTTGTATTTCACTCTTTTTCCACCAAAGTCCTATTTCTGTTCTAGGGTCCCATTCAGGATACTACATTGCATTTGGCATAATGTTCTTAAACTATTATTTGACTTAATAATTGTGGTTTTGACTTCTAAAATATGTGAATATAAAAAGACACAAGAGTATATGCCATATTTAAGTTGCAAAGCTTCCCAAGTTCCCTACCCTCATCCTGCCTTACTTTTTCTATATCATTGATTATATCTAACATGCTCTCATGCATGTGTGCATGCTAAGTTGCTTTGGTCACATCCAACTCTTTGTGACCCTATGGACTGTAACCCACCAGGATCCTCTGTTCATGGGGTTCTCTGGGCAAGAATTCTAGAGTGGGTTGCCATTCCCTTTTCCAGGAGATCTTCCCAACCAAGGGATTGAACTTCCATCTCCTGCTGTTCCAGCATCACAGATGGACTCTTTACCACTGAGCCACCGAGGAAGCCTGACATGCTCTCATATAACATCAAATTTAAGATGCCATTGCATGAAACATATATCACCATTTTATGTATGAAAGAAAAAATGCCAGCAATTACAAGTGCAAAATCCCATCAGTTACAAGGTGCATCCCAAGTTCTAAGATATTCAGACATGAAAACGTGTGTTCTAAAATCTATGAAATATATGAATTTTACATGTTCTATTTATTGTCCTTTTGTCTCATTGGAATGTTGATTTCTTTGTTCCCCAATGTATCCCTGGTTCCTAGCACATAATGAAAAGAAAGTGAAAGTGAAAGTCACTCAGTCATGTCCAACTCTTTGAGACCCTATGGACTATATAGTCCATGAAATTCTCCAGGCTAGAATACTGGAGTGGGTAACCTTTCCCTTCTCCAAGGGCTCTTCCCAACCCAAGGATCAAACCCAGGTGTCCTGCATTGCAGGCAGATTCTTTACCAGCTGAGTCATCAGGGAAACCCAAGAATACTATAGAAGGTAGCCTATCCCATAGCTATGAGGTTCCCTCATAGCTCAGTTGGTAAAGAACTTGCCTGCAAAGCAGGAGACCTAGATTCTATTCCTGGGTTGGGAAGGTCCTCTGGAGAAGGAAATGGCAACTCACTCCAGTATTCTTGCCTGGAGAATCCCATAGGCAGAAAAGCCTGGCAGGCTACAGTCCATGAGGTCGCAAGAGTCAGATATGACTTGGTGACTAAACCACCGCTAACCTATCCCTCTCCAGTGGATCTTCCCAACCCAGGAATCAAACTGGGGTCTCTTGCATTGCAGGTGGATTCTTTACCAACTGAGCTATAGCACATAATAGTCACTCAGAAAATATTTGTTGAATGAACAAATTAATAATATAATGCCAGCTAAAATTGAGCCCTTGTGTCAGGCACCATCCAAAGCTCTTTGCTTGTATTAACTCTATTCATTGTTTAGATGCCTGGTGGGCTATAGTTCAAAGGGTTGCAAACAGTCATACATGACTGAAACAACTTAGCACATGTGCGCATAGCAATAACCCAGAGAGTGATATTTTCAGTACCTAATCTAACCAGAACATAAAATTAAGCAACTGGGAAATTCCCTGGCATTCCAGTGTTTAGGCCTCCACATTTCCACTGCAGGGGACTCAAGTTTGATCCCTAGTTGGGGAACTAAAATATGACGTGCCACGTGGTACAGCCAAAATATAACCATATAATAATAAGTAAATAAATAAAATTAAGAAGCTGAAAGAAAAACCAAAAAAAGAGTATGAGTATCTTGTTTAACAATGTACTGAGAATTTAAAATAATTTTACTCATCAACAAATATCAATTGAGTACTTGTACAGTATCAGCCCTTTTGCCAGGCAATCCACTCCAGTATTCTCACCTGGAGTATCCCCATGGATAGAGGAATCTGGCAGTCTACAGTCCACAGGGTCAAAAAGAGTTGAACATGACTGAGCGACTAAGCACACACACACACACAAGTGGTAGTTAGCTCAGTTCACTTCAGTCATGTCTGACTCTTTGTGACCCCGTGGACTTCAGCACGCCAGGCTTCCCTGTCCACCACCAGTGAAGCTGCTCAGTCCTGTCTGACCATTTGTGATCCCATGGACTAGCCTACCAGGCTCCTCCATCCATGGAATTTGCCAGACAAGAGTACTGGAGTGAGTTGCCAGTAAAATAATAAAAATCATGAACTTCTGTGACCAAAGTGACCCCCTTACTCTCTGGTTAATTAGGCCATTGCATTTTCTGGCCAATGATTATCAAGTGAAAAAACCTACTTTGGTTGACTTTTGTCCTATTGACATTTGTTGAATGCCCTTGACGTGACTAGTACTGTGGTATGTGATGGGGATAGACAGGTAAGACACAGGCTGGGAAACCAATGATTGTCACCATGGAGGTCTGTAAGGAGCTTCAGGATGAGCCCAGAGGAAAGGAGAGGACTTTATGAAGCCTTGAGTGGAAGCTTGAGGGAGGGGTCAGTTTGCCAAGTGAGAGCAAAGGCAGGCTAGCCTCACTGCCAGGCAAACCTCCTAGCCTCCAGACCTGAGGCTGGATGGACTCCCACTTCTCTTTACAAAATGGTTTTCGCTGCCTTGGAACAAGAGATCAGCTCTGGCTGCCTGTCTCTGACACAGAGCAAATATTGAGAAACATCAGACTCAGTGACTCCAGTGTTGCACCTTATTGCATGTGCCACAGAAGACATCTCTTCTCCTGACCCCAACCCT
>SJYA01002795.1:6393659-6466727 GCA_006410615.1 Neotragus moschatus | reverse complement strand
CACACACACACACACAAGTGGTAGTTAGCGCAGTTCACTTCAGTCATGTCTGACTCTTTGTGACCCCGTGGACTTCAGCACGCCAGGCTTCCCTGTCCACCACCAGTGAAGCTGCTCAGTCCTGTCTGACCATTTGTGATCCCATGGACTAGCCTACCAGGCTCCTCCATCCATGGAATTTGCCAGACAAGAGTACTGGAGTGAGTTGCCAGTAAAATAATAAAAATCATGAACTTCTGTGACCAAAGTGACCCCCTTACTCTCTGGTTAATTAGGCCATTGCATTTTCTGGCCAATGATTATCAAGTGAAAAAACCTACTTTGGTTGACTTTTGTCCTATTGACATTTGTTGAATGCCCTTGACGTGACTAGTACTGTGGTATGTGATGGGGATAGACAGGTAAGACACAGGCTGGGAAACCAATGATTGTCACCATGGAGGTCTGTAAGGAGCTTCAGGATGAGCCCAGAGGAAAGGAGAGGACTTTATGAAGCCTTGAGTGGAAGCTTGAGGGAGGGGTCAGTTTGCCAAGTGAGAGCAAAGGCAGGCTAGCCTCACTGCCAGGCAAACCTCCTAGCCTCCAGACCTGAGGCTGGATGGACTCCCACTTCTCTTTACAAAATGGTTTTCGCTGCCTTGGAACAAGAGATCAGCTCTGGCTGCCTGTCTCTGACACAGAGCAAATATTGAGAAACATCAGACTCAGTGACTCCAGTGTTGCACCTTATTGCATGTGCCACAGAAGACATCTCTTCTCCTGACCCCAACCCTTCAAATGAGCATCAGGTAGTCAAGGCAGAGCTAGTAAATGAGATGGGATAATTAGAGGCTGCCCAGGGACACAGGGAGTGAGGAAGAAACCAAAGACTGACTGGAGATTGATCCTGCAAAGTTTCCCGCCCACAGGGATCCTGGGCTTGTGGAGTTAGCGATAAATATTGCCTGACATCAAAGGAATAATCCACAACTACAAAGCATGTGAATGTTAGCTGTTCTGGGGTCTCCCAGGAACCGCGGTCTCCTTTCTTTAAACTAAATTTTAAAAAATAAAGTTACAGTTCTAGGTACACATACATATATACAGGAGTGTTTTCTCAAATTTTATGTATGATCAATCTATCAAAGTGACCAATAAGACTGCTTATAGAAGTTCCTGATTTTTACTGTTCTATTTATTTTTAACTGCCACTAAGTTCTCACTTAGATGTCAGTGTGCCCTAACATGAAAATTATTAACTGTAATGGTTATGTGTCTTGTAAATATTTGATCAACGTGTTCCTGGCCTGTGCTTTTGCTAAAGTGTGGACTCTTGGAAAGGGTATATATCCCTGTTTCTTTTCATGTTTGTGCATTTCTGAGGGCAGGGGCCATATTTATTTAACTTTTTAAAAATACAGAGCAAGGGAGTATTTAAACAACCCAGTTTAATCAAGAGGTGATTGTTCATTTCCAAGAGGAAGTAAGATATGAACACATTCAAACATTTTGATGTTTTAAAACTCATAAAAAATGTGGTTTACAAATACCAAATAAATCAGACCAAATATACATACTCACTAATAAAAATGACAATTTGTACAAGTTTGTATATTTTGGTTTTTCATCCTGGAGTTGACAGTCTGAAACTGGCAGCCACAATTTGTGTCTGATGTAGGCAGAACTGGAAGAACATTCCAGCACAATGGTAATATGCCAACTCCAACTGTCCTTTTCCATGCATCTTCAAGTCATATCTACCATTTTTCCCTCTTTTTTAAAAAAATTACTTATTTATTTGTTTTTGGCTGCTGGGTCTTCATTTCTGCACGGGCTTTCTCTACTTGGGGAGAAGTAGGGGCTACTCTCTAGTTGTGGCGTGCAGGCGTCTCATTGCAGTGGCTTCTTTAGGGCCCAAAGGCTTCAGTAGCGGGCTCCGTAGTTGCAGGTCCTGGGCTCTAGAGCACAGGCTCAATAGTTGTAGCCCACAGGCTTAGGGGTTCCACAGCATGTGGGATCTTCCAGATCAGGGATTGAACTCATATTTCCTGCGCTGGTGGTAGATTCTTTACTACTGAGCCACCAGGGAAGCCCTCCTCTTCTTTAAAAAAAAATTCAAACTTGTGCTTTCCCTTCTGTACAAACTATGGGAAGGTTCAGGTATGAAGCGACCCAGAGAAAATAAATATGACAGCTAATACTTACACAGAACTTATTATATGTAATCCCAATTCTAGGTGTTTTGCATATTAATCTGTATACTTCTTACAACAATCCCATGAGGTCAGTTTTAATATTATGCTCATTTTCATGAAGGAAAGCTTTTCATTTCCTTGAAGGAAACAGATTGAGAAAGATTAAATATCTTGCTCAAGTTCCCAAATTTATCAGGTAATGGATCTGGGATTCAAACTTAGGTAGTCTGACTCACAGATTTATCTTTTTTTTTTTTTTTAATTTAAAAAAATATGTATTTGACTATACTGGATCTTGATTGTGGCACACGAGATCCTTTAGTTGCAGTACGCAGGATCTAGTTCCATGACCAGGGATCAAACCTGNAACTATGGGAAGGTTCAGGTATGAAGCGACCCAGAGAAAATAAATATGACAGCTAATACTTACACAGAACTTATTATATGTAATCCCAATTCTAGGTGTTTTGCATATTAATCTGTATACTTCTTACAACAATCCCATGACCCCTTGCATTGGCAGCGCAGAATAGTAGCCACTGGTCTACCAGGAAGTCCCTCACATATCTATCTTAACCACTAATATATGACCAGAAAAAAGCCCTTCAAGAATTTTCCAATCACCTTTATCTTTACCATGAGTGGATCTGATCTGCATGCTAAGTGGCACAATAACTCTCAAACTTCTTAAAAGTCATGGCCAAACCACACGTGGAAAAATGAAACAACAATGAAAATTTCAAAGTATATAAAACTTACTTTATTTGATATGTTGACATGTATGTCATGTGAATTTTGGTAACATGATACCTTAGAATGGAAGCTCCCAAAAGCATAGGGACCTGCAATGATACTCAAGCTATTTCTCCAGCTTCTTCCAATCATCTGGCACTTACATCTGCCTCCTCTATGTCCTCTCAGACATAACAGAGTTCACATGTCCCTAATAGTCAGGCCAGATGGCAGCAGCTGCTGGACACTTCATATGATATGTTGTAGCAACTTTAAACTCTGAATTTTCACCTCACGGGTTGTTGCAATTACTGTTCTTTTGGTTGTTTATAGTGACTTGACTGGACTAATTCTGTAGAGTCTGTTTACCCTACAAAATGCAGCGCCAGATACCTATGGATGGTTTGTTCTTTTTTTCCATTACTTTAAAAGTCTGGCTTCCTAGGAGTTGTCCCTTGATCAGGATAACTTAACACTTAGTACTAATCCAGAACAACTGGATAGCTGTTCCCATACATGGCCTTCTGGATCACCAGAGGTCTGTGGGAGCTCATCAAGACCCACTATGCCTGTCTCAGTTCTTGATTTCACTATCAACTTTCTGGCCAATCTACTGCCCTATTGCTTGCCCAAACCCTCAGGATAGCTATGGCATTTGCCATCCTTATTTGTTGCCACTAAGATCTTTCCCTGGTGGCTCAGAGAGTAAAGAATCTACTTGCAATGCAGGAGACCCAGTTTCGATCCCTGGTTTGGGAAGATCCCCTGGAGAAGGATGGCATGGCAACTCACTCCAATATTCTTGCCTGGGATATCCCATGAGGAGCCTGAAGGGCTATAGAGTCACAAAGGGTCAGACACAACCTAGGGACTAACAGAGAAAGAGAAGATCATTGCTGTTTTCTTACAAACCCTTGGGCATTGGCTTTCCTTTGTCTCCTGCTCCAAATCCAACTGGTCCCCTCTAGCAATAAGGGTGCTATTTTATAGCTTAGCCCAGCTGTAGTCCATGGGGTCTCGAAGAGTCAGACATGGCTGAGTGACTGAACAACTCTGGTGGAATTACCAGCCAGAAGAACTGGGTCCCAGGGTAGGAGCTGTCCAAGACAAGAAGTTATAAACTCTCACTGCTCATACCTGATGCTGGGTAGTTTTTCCTGAATAAACACTTCTCAATGTGTTGTACACCTCTGCTCAATTTCCAGAATCCCTAAGTGGTTGTTTTTGATCATTTTATTCAGTTTTGTTATTGTTTTGAGGGGAGAGGATTTGTCGTGTTCCTCGCTCTGCCATTCCAAAGTCCTACTCCCCTCACTCTCAAATACAATCAACCACCCAGTTCTAGCAAATTTACCTGTCATAGATCTCTGGAATCCATTTCCTTCTCTTTATCTCCACTACCTCCTCCTAGTCCCAGCTACCATCACCTCTTAAGTGAACTATTTATAATCATCTCTTTGGAAATCTACTCTCATTCTAACTATTTTCCATGTTGTAACCACTCATATTGTCCAAAGGTATTTTCTGATCATGGCACACTTATCTCCTTCACCCTAGCTTAAAATCTTTGACTGACTTCCCACTGCTCTCAAGATAAAAAGTCCCTAGCACTCTCTCAGTAGACCTGAGTTCTCTAACTGCCCACGGTAGTAGGGCTTCTTTTTCCTAGACCCACTGATCTTCCCATTATTCTGGGATTATCCCCATCTCCTTTCTACCTTAGGGCTTTTGCACATGCATTTTCATCCACCTTGAACTCCCCAGTCCTTCTTCATCTAGCTAAGGCTCACTCTTACCCGACAGACCATACTGCAAACATCACTTCCTTGGGGAAATCTTTCCTAACATGCCCTATGTCTGCTCCCACCAGAGTTTACTTCTTACTTGCAATTACCTCTAATTGCAAGTGTGGTATTACATTTATGGTGTGATGGTTTCTTTGTTTTCCATTGCCTCCTTCACTGAATTGTAAACACATGAAAGTAGGAACCATATTTACCTCTACATCTCCAACACTGAGCTCATAGGATGTGCTCATTCAGAATGAATGCATGTATCTCCCAAAATACATCAGTTCGGTTCAGTCGCTCAGTCATGTCCGATTCTTTGCGATCCCATGAATCACAGCACGCCAGGCCTCCCTGTCCATCACCAACTCCCAGAGTTCACCCANTTTTAATTTCATGGCTGCAGTCACCAACTGCAGTGATTTTGGAGCCCCCCAAAATAAAGTCTGACACTGTTTCCACTGTTTCCCCATCTATTTCCCATAAGTGATGGGACCAGATGCCATGATCTTACTTTTCTGAATGTTGAGCTTTAAGCCAACCTTTTCACTCTCTCCTTTCATTTTCATCACGAGGCTTTTTAGTTCCTTTTCACTTTCTGCCATAAGAGTGGTGTCTTCTGCATATCTGAGGTTACTGATATATCTCCCAGCAATCTTGATTCCAGCTTGTGCTTCTTCCAGCACAGAAATACATCACTTCATGGCAATTCAATCTAAATATCAAAGGAGATATAAAAGCAAAGTTCTAAACTTTATGTTATTGAGAAAAAAAGATTTAATATATACATTATAAAGGAAACTTATAGAGAAAAAGGACCTGATGAACAAGAAACCCAACTATTTTTATCACACAAAAATCACTCCTCGTATTTTAATATAACTTTTTAAAACTTTTGGCCACACTGTATACCATGAGGGATCTTAGTTTCCTTGACCAGGTATCGAACCCCTGCCCCTGGCAATGGAAGCACAAAGTCTTAACCACTGGACCACCAGGGAAGTGCCCTGATATATTTTTAATAGACTATGTTTTTTTAGAGATGTTCTAGATTCACAGCAAAACTGACCGTAAGGTATGGAGATTTTTCATATATCCTCTGCCCCTACATATGCATAGCTTCCTTCGTTATCAACATCACTCACCAGAGTGACACAGTTTTTTCTTTTACCAAGAATGAACCTACATGGACACAGCATCATCATCCAAAGTCCATAGTTTTACACTGTGGTTCACTTTTGTTGCTGTACATGATATGGGTTTAGACAAACGTATAATGACATGTATCCACCATTATAGTATTATAAAAAGAAGTTCCACTGACCGGAAAATTGTGCTCCACCTATTCATCCCTCTCCACCTAACCCCTGGCAACCACTGATCTTTTGACTGCCTCAATAGGTTTGCCTTTTCCAGAATGCCATATAGTTCAAATCATACAGAAAGCAGCCTTTTCAGGTTAGCTTCTTTCACTTAAAAATAGGCATTTATGTTTCCTGTCTGTCTTTTCATGGCTTGATGGCTCATTTCTAGTGCTGACTACAGTGCCATTGTCTGTATCTATTCCCCAATTTATTTATCCATTCACCTAGTGAAGAACATCTTGGTTGCTTCCAGGTTTCAGAATTACTAATAAAATTGCTATGTCAAAGTGAAAGTCGCTCAGTCACATCCAGCTCTTGAGGACCCATGGATTATACAGTCCATGAAATTCTCCAGGCCAGAATACTGGAGTGCGTAGTCGTTCTCTTCTCCAGGGAATCTTCCCAACCCAGGGATCGAACCCAGGTCTCCTGCATCACAGGTGGATTCTTTACCAGCTGAGCCACCAGGGAAGCCCCCAAATTGCTATAAACAGCTGTATTTAAAATCTCTGTGCAGGTTTTGCTGTGTTGTTGTTGTTGTTTGGCCACTAAGTCATGTCCGACTCTTTACGACCCTACGGACTGTAGCCCACCAGGCTCCTCTGTCCATGGGATTCTTGTCCTAGGCAAGAATACTGGAGTGGGTTGCCGTTTTCTTCTCCAGGGGATCTTTCCAAGCCGAGGTCGAACCCATCTCTTGTGGCTCCTGCATTGGTAGGCAGATTCTTCACCACCGAGTTACCACGGATGCCCTCAGACTTTGGTGGGACCTAAGTTTTCAGCCCCTTTGAGCAAATACTGAAGAAGGTGAGTGATTGCTGGATCATATGAAAAAGTAAGTTTAGTTTTGTAAGAAACTGCCAAAAAAATCTTTCTCATGGCTTACCATTTGCATTCTCTCCAGCAATGTATGAGGTTTCTGTTCATCCTCATCAGTAGTTGTGTTCAGTGTTCTGGATTTTGGTCATTATAGTAGGGATGGCTTGGGTCTACTTCACTTTGAATTTCCATTTTCCTGATGACATATGACATGGGTATCTTTTCATGTGCTTATTTTCCATCTGTATATCTTCTTTCATGAGATAACCTGTTAAGGCCTTTGGCCCATTTTTTAATCTGGTTGTTCATTTTCTTATTGTTGAGTTTTAAGAATTCTTCACATGTTTTGGATAACAATATATTATCATATGTACTTTTTGCAAATACTTTATCTCAGTCTGTGGTTTGTCTTCTCAATCTCTTCATATTTTGCAGAGCAAAGATTTTTAATTCTAACGAAGTCCAACTATCAATTATTTCCTTCATGGATCATGTCTCTGATGATAAAAAGTTATCACCATACCCAAAGACATCTAGGTTTTCTCCTGCTATCTACTAGGAATATAAAACTATAAAGTTTTGAACTTTGCATTTAGGTCTGTGACCTGTTTTAATTTTTATTAAGAGTGTAAGTTCTGTGTCTAGGTTCATTTTTGTCTCTGTGTGTATGTCCAGACGTTTCAGCACCATTTGCTGAAAAGACTATCTTTGTCCCATGGTATTGCCTTTGCTTGTCAAAGATCAGTTGCTTATATTTATGTGGGTTATTTTTGAGCTCTCTATTCTGTCCCATTGATCTATTTGTCTATTCTGTCACCAGTGTCACACTGTCTGGCTGCTATTGATTTATACTAAGTCATGAAGTCAGGTAATGTCATTCCTTAAGTTTGTTCTCTTTCAATATTGCACTGGCTCTTCTCGGTCTTTCCCCTCCAGGTAAATTTCAGGTTTGTCAATATCTACAAAATGCCTTACTGGGATTGCACTGAATCTACTAGATCAATTTGGGAGGAATTGACAATTTGACAGTAATAACTCTTCCTTCCCACGAATATGGAATATCCCTCCATTTATTTAGTTCTCCTTTGATATTTTTCATCATAATTTTGTATTTTCTCCATATAAATCTTGTACATACTTTGTTAGATTTGTGTCTTTTCATTTTTTTTTTTGCAGTACTAATATAAACTGTATTATCCTTAAATTTCAAATTCGACTTATTCACTACTTGCATATAGGAAACAGTTGATTTTTGTAAATTAACCTTGTATCCTGTAAACTTTACCATAACTGCTGCCTTAATTGCTTATTAATTCCAGGAGTTTTTTTGTTTCATATTTTCTACATAAATAATCATGTCATCTGTGAACAAAGGTAGTTTAATTTCTTCTTTCCCAATATGTATAACCTTTATTTCTTTTCCTTGTCTTACTGCATTAGCTAGAATTTTCAGTAGATATTGAAAAGCAGTAGTGAGGGGGGGAAATACTTGCCTTGGTTCTAACCGGTAGGATTACAGAAATGTAGTGGTGAGAGGGGACTTCTGAGTGGGAATGCCTCTAGCTTCTCACCATTAAGTATGATATGAGCTATAATTTTTTATAGATATGCTCTAAATTCAGGAAATTCACCTCTATTCCTAGTTTACTGAGAATTTTTATCATAAATGGGTGTTTGAGTTTCTCAAATGTTTTTTCTGCATCTAAGATATGATCATGTGGTTTTTCTTCTTTAGCCTACTGATGTGATGAAGTGAAACTGTTAGTCTCTAAGTCATGTCTGACTCTTTGCAATCCCATGGACTGTAACCCACCAAGCTCCTCTGTCCAGGGAATTCTCCAGGCATGAATACTGGAGTGGGTTGCCATTCCCTTCTCCAGCAGACCTTCCTGATCCTGGGAACGAACCTGTGTCTCCTACATTACAGGCAGATTCTTTAACATCTGAGCCACCAGGGACTTGTCTGATGAATTACACTGATGTAATGGATTATATTATTTGATTTTCCAAGTGTTGAACCAGCCTTGCATACCTGAGAAAATTCCCTCTTGGTCATGGCACATAATTCTTTTGATTCGCTAATATTTTGTTGAGGATTCTTACATCTATGCCCATCAAAGAGATTTGTCTGTAGTTTTCCTGTACTCTTTTTATCATAGTTTGGTATTAGAATAATGTTGGGCTCATAGAATGTGTGAGGAAGTACTCCCTCTGCTTCCATCCTCTGCAAACAACTAGAGAGACTCAATACAATTTTCTTCAATAAATGTTTGGTAGAATACACCTTTGAATCCATCTGAGCCTGGTACTTTCTGTTATATCAATTTATCGTTTCAAAGAACCAGATTTAACAATACTAATAATTTTAATAATCCACTAATATCTAAAATAATAATGATTATTACTAATGAACAATGATAATGATATCAATGATGTTTCTTTGTCTATTCAACAAATGTTTGTTGAGCACTTAACTCCATGCCAGGCACGGTCATAACGTAAAAACAACATTTCCTATGACGATTCCATGCAGAAATGAAGTGAGTGAAAGTAGCTCAGTTGTGTCCAACTCTTTGCAACCCCATGGACTATATAGTCCATTGAATTCTCCAGCCTAGAATACTGGAGTGGGTAGCCTTTCCCTTCTCCGTGGGATCTTCCCGACACAGGACTCGAACCCAGGTCTCCTGCATTGTGGGTGGATTCTTTATCAGCTGAGCCACAAGGGAAGCCCAAGAATACTAGAGTGGGTAGCCTATCCTTCTCCAGGGGATCTTCCCGACACAGGACTCAAACCGGGGTCTCCTGCATTGCAGGTGGATTCTTTCCCAACTGAGCTATGAGGGAAGCCCTTTCCATGCGGAGGAGACGTGATATTATCAGGCAGAGGTCATTCACCCTCTGTGCAAAAGCTTACTTTGGGAAGATTCTGGGGTGGGGGTGATGTGGCAGAAGAGATTGCCACCTGCTCAAGGGAACATGTGCCCCAAAGAAGGAAAAGATGCTGTGTGGAGAGGTCTGAAGGTAGTCATCAGTGTGCTTCCTCTGTGTATACATTTTACCTGAAGCTGGCTCTTAAGAGTCAAGTTCCACCCTCCCTGGCCCAAGGCTGCCCTTTGCNGGGGTGATGTGGCAGAAGAGATTGCCACCTGCTCAAGGGAACATGTGCCCCAAAGAAGGAAAAGATGCTGTGTGGAGAGGTCTGAAGGTAGTCATCAGTGTGCTTCCTCTGTGTATACATTTTACCTGAAGCTGGCTCTTAAGAGTCAAGTTCCACCCTCCCTGGCCCAAGGCTGCCCTTTGCACTCAGCCACCATCCCTGGAACATTATGAATCACCTGAACCTGGTACTACTGACCAAGATGGGGCCAATGGCAGGACGTCAGCGCACAGAAAGCCTCAAACACACGTCAGCTGATGCAGGTGCCATTTCCTGGCAAGGCAGTGGTTTCTTTCTGAGTCACTTTTGGAGGCAACATACTGAATGTTTAATGAGATGAAAAGGTTGGAAGAACCTGTTTTTGATTAGTGTACACATTACTGACATCCTACGGTTTAGTGAATGGCTAGGTTTTGCTAGTGCCTGGTAGACTTCCTCATTGAATGCTAAAATGGAAACTATGTCCAGTGATGCTCAGAGGGCATGACAAAGAGCATGAAGGGAGAAGCCTGGAANACCTGTTTTTGATTAGTGTACACATTACTGACATCCTACGGTTTAGTGAATGGCTAGGTTTTGCTAGTGCCTGGTAGACTTCCTCATTGAATGCTAAAATGGAAACTATGTCCAGTGATGCTCAGAGGGCATGACAAAGAGCATGAAGGGAGAAGCCTGGAATAGAGAAAAACAATTACCCAGGACTTTGGCCTGCCACGGCCACGCTACAAGAATGTCTCTTTGAGAAAAGAAAATGGCAAGACATAACTGGACACAAAAGATCCATATTCTTGAACCTCAGCAATTCCTCTTCAGAGAATTTATCCAAAGAAGTAATTTATTTCTGCCTCTGCCAGGGTCCAGCCCCAGTGGATCCAGGGTGATTCGAAGGAGAGACGGATAGGTGAGGAAAAACTTATTTATTTAGAAATATAAGATTAGGAAATAATAGTATAGTAGGAAAATTTAAATGGAGAAAAGAGGCTGAATAATTTGGATTATGTGGAAAGCCAATAAAATCTCAGGAGAAGAGATGTGCACCATCTATGTGGGGCCACTGGCGCCCGCTTGAATCTCGGAGGGTACCCCACGTTGGACTCCCTCTCACGTGGATCTTAGAAGCCGGGACAAGTAAGTAGACATGGTGAGCCTCCACACCCAAGATGGGAATTCAGCCGGAAAAGGAGAGGGAGAGAGAAAGAGAAAGAGAGAGAGACACAGGGAAAACCAGTCCTTCCAATGACTGGCCCCCGGCCCCTATTGTCTTTCAAGGCCTTTTATACCTTTTTTGATTGTACATAGAGATCAAAGGGTAATACAAAATTATGCAGTGTTAGCAGCCCAGACTCTTATCAAAACCAGGCTTTTTTCTCTGCATACCTAGTTTTATACACAAGCCTTAGGTGATTTACATCATCTTCCGGCCAAAAGGCCATTAACATTTTACAGCTCTTTTCTGATAAGAGTTTGTTAACCAGAAGACTTATATGGGTTAATCTTTTCAAAGTCTGGTGCCATTCTCAGAAAATACTAAATAAAGTTACATTCTTACATAGCAAATATACAGCAATTTGTAACAAGTAAAAGGAGTACAGCGATTTATAACAAAAGAAAAGTAACTCAAAAGTCTAGTGTTGCTAACATCAAAACTACTATATACCTTTTCCCATATCTCGCTTACATTGATTAACATCCTTCCAGGTGCCTAAAAGATAAAAAATAAAAAGGTCTGACAACAATCATTGAGTCAACAGTAAAATCCTGTCATCAATGTTTTTAAAAAGGCTCTATAACTTTAAAATACTTTAAGCTTTGTGCCCCTCACAGCTGGGGGCTGTAAGCAATTCACAAGCTGTAAAAGGTCTGGGGAACCTGTTAGACAAGAGCATTTAAGTTAGAGTGTTATCAGAGGGGGTTAAGCTAAAACACTCCTTTCAAATACAAAGGACTAGAGCCCTGAGTTGACTTTTTCCAGAGAGTGTCAAAAAAATTTAAAAAGCACAACGTCAGGCAGATTTTTATTTCTGGGGTACATGCTCAAAAAATACCAGAGAAAACCCCTGAGACTCAAATCATCTTTGCCCATCGAGTCTTTGCCACATGACCTTGTCACGGGTGAGATTCTTCACGCTGGCTCCCAGCAGCAGACATATTCTGGTTTCCTTTTTTTTTAGAGAGATAGATGCTTAAAAAAACTCAAAAAAAACTCCTGAAATTTGACTTGACCTTGCCCATCAAATCTCTGCCACATGACCCTGTCATGGGTGAGATTCCCATGCTGGCCCCCAACATGCCACAGCTCTAATAATGAAGCATTGAAAACATCCTAAATACTCACAATTGGGGGACAACTAAGTGAACTATGATGATGCAGTCTGAAAGTACAGTTGTCCCTCAGTACCCAAGGGGTACCAGGACCCCAACAGACACCAAAATCCAAAGATGCTCAAGTCTCTTACATAAAATGGTATAGTATTTGTATATAACCTAGATGCATCCTCCTGTAAATTGTAAATCATCTCTAATTACTGATAATACCTAATACAATGTAAATGCTAGGTAAATAGCTGTAAATACCATGCAAATGCAGGGTAAATAGTGTCAGCATGTGGCAAATTCAGGTTTTGTGTTTTGGAACTTCCTGGAATTTTTTTCCCAATATTTTTGATTTGTGGTTGGTTAAATCTGAGGATGCAGAACTCTGCTGATACCAAGGGCCAACTGTACCACAGATTGAGTGGATTCAACAACCAAAATACATAGAAGGGTCTGTTCTGGGCCTCTCTCACTGGTCATCTTCTCCCTGTCTCTTCACATTGTTGTCCCTCTATACACATCTATCTCTGTGTCCAAATCTCTCCCCCCCTTTTTTTTTATAAGGACAACAGTCATCTTGGATCAGGTCACACCCTAAAGACCGCATTTTAAATTGATTATTTTTGTAAAGTCCCTATCTCCAAATAGGGTCACAGTCTGAGGTACTAGGGGTTAAGATATACAGGCCGTACTGTGCATAGCTTGCAGGACATTAGCTCCCAACCAGGAATTGAACTCATGCCCTTGGCAGTGAAAGTACGAAGTCCCAACCACTGGACCACCAGGGAATTCCCCTTTTTTTCTGTTTAATGGGAGATACAACTTAACTCATAATAGCGTTTTATGGCACAATGCTAAGGAAAATAATAACAATAGCAAACTCTCATTCAGTTCTTTCCCTGTATCAGTGTTATAAATGCTTTAGATATGCTAATTGATTCAGTCCCCAAGACATCTCTATGAGGTATGATTATCCTCATTTTGTGCGTAAGAAAATTGAGGTATAAAAATGTTATTTTCTCAAGGTCACATGAGTAATAAATGCTGGAATCAGGCTTTGAACCCAGGCCATCCGGCTCCAGAGACCATATACTTAACCTTGTCACCATACTGCAAAATTTCATGTATGTTAGGATGCCAACAATACTTAAACATGTAAAAAATATTTTTGCAGGGAAAGCCTTAATAAAATACACAAAAAGTAAAAGCAATTTATAGTCAGGAGCCAGGTTATTTTTATGTAACATTACTTTTACCATTAACATATGCACATGCCTCCAATAGACTTTTCTTAAAATCAGAGACTGCTGTGAACAAAGTCTTCACAATCTGGGAAAATTCTTACAGATACTATACACCAAAAGATGAGTGATGAAAACCATTAGGATAGCCAGTCTCCAAGACGGCCCCAGTGATGCTTTCCTGCTGGTAGCCAAGCCTTGGTATGGTCCTTCTACATTCAATAAGCACTGACTTGTGTGACCAATAGAATACTGTATGATTTCCAAGGGAAAGGTCAAAAAAGGCACTGCAGCTTCCACCTTTGTCTCTTGGATCTCTAGCTCTGGGAAAAGTCAGCTGCCATGTCATGGTGACACCCAAGCAGTCTGGTGGAGAGCCTCATTTAGGGATGAATTGATGCCTCTTGGCCACAGCAGCATCAACTTGCCACCCTGTGAGTAATCAACCTTTGGAACAGATGGATTAAAATCTGGCTAACTATAGACTCAGCTACAACGTCATGGGGGACCCATGAGCCATCCAGCTCAGTCATTGCTGAATTTCTGACCCATAGTGTGGTAAACAGAATAATGTCCCTCCCCAAAAATGTCTACATCCTACTCCCTGGATCCTGTGAATATGTCAGCAATACACGGCAAAAGTGACTTTGAAGATTCAATTAAGGATCTTAAAATAAGGAAACTAGTCTCGATTATCTGGGTGGGCCCACATTTGGGGCTCAAACTCTAACCTGCCTGGAATTACAGCCTTTGCAACCTTAGGAAATGGTGGATATTATGGGAGAGATAAATCTTAATTATGCAAGTGGACAGCTTACATTAAGAGGAGTCCCCCCAGGTTCAAAAGGACCAGGCTTGCCCTTGACAACTTTTCTTTCCTCTAGAGACATGGGTATTTGTGGATGAGGTATAGAAAAATGATTTAACACTTGGAAGTAAAGAAAAAATAATTGTATGTCTTCAACATCACATGGAACACTGTTTAACAGGCCTGCCCAAAGCTATTGAGTCTCAGGACTTCCCTGATGGTCCAAGTGCACTGATAACTTTTATTCTATGTCACTGAAAACAAACAAAAACAAAAAAAAAACACACTTAAGAGACTGCCCTGGTGGCCCACTGGCTAAGATTCCATGCTCCCAATGCAGGAGCCCCAGGTTCAATCCCTGGTCAGGCAACTAGATCCTACGTGTTGCAATTAAAGACCCTGCAAGCCAACAAAGACTGAAGATTGCATGTGCTGCAGGTAAGACCCAGCACCGACAAATAAATGCATACTTTTAAAACTAAAAAAAAAAAAAAAATTTAAAGATGAGTATTTTTGACAAGGGAAGGAATTTCTCTGGTGAGGGGGTGAAGTGGAGAGGTGCTTCTAAGAGAACAGGCCCTGAAGTCCTATACAAGAGACATCGTTTCTGCTTTTCATGATCCCCTTTATTGATCCCCTTTCTTTTCAGTCCACAGGTATGATCAAGTCTCTTCTTTCTAGAAAATGGCTTCCCTTCCTACTCTTCTCACCTGAGAATGCAATCTGGTTCCTCCTTAGCAACCCTCTCATGATCTAGCCAAACTCATTGTTGTTGTTTAGTCACTAAGTCATGTACGACTCGTTGTGACCCCATGGACTGCAGCCTGCCAGGCTCGTCTGTCCAAGTGATTCCCAGGCAAGAATACTGGAGTGGGTTACCATTTTCTTCCTCACGGGTTCTTCCTGACCCAGGGATCGACCTTGCATCTCCTGCATAGCAGACATACTCTTTACCACTGAGCCACCAGGGAAGCCCAGCCAAACTCACTAACACTGTCCAAATACAATGGACACTTTCCAATCTTGAATTCACTTAGCTTTCCGTAATAAAAATTATTTATAGCTACCAATATCTGACATTCATTGGGCACCTGACACTCTTTTCAGTATTTATCTTTCATTGAGTGACCATGCTCTTGGTCACTTGGTACTTACCAACTAGTTGCTCTTTCTCATTTACTATATGCTTTCTTCCAACAGTGTTAGTTGCTCAGTCATGTCCCACTCTTTGTGACCCCATAGACTGCAGCCCACCAGGCTCCTCTGTCCATGGAATTCTCCAGGCAAGAATACTGGAGTGGTTAGTCATTCCCTTCTCCAGGGGATCTTCCCGACCCAGGGATCAAACCCAGGTCTCCCACATTGCAGACAGGTTCTTTACCATCTGAGCCACCAGGGAAGCCCAAGAAAACTGGAGTGGGTAGCCTATCCCTTCTCCAGGAGATCTTCCTGACCCAGGAATCGGACTGGGTTCTCCTGCACTGCAGGCAATTCTTTACCAGCTGAGCTACCAGGGAATCCCCTTAACATTGCCTAAATCAACTTCCTTTCCATCCACAATGCCTTGGCTTGAACCAGCTCTCCTTCCCAAACTTCCTAAAAGGTTATTTCTATAGCAAATTTGACTAGATACTTCCTCATAAAAAGCCACCTGTGGGTTCTGCACAACTTGTGGTCACAAACCTAACATGCATGCCAATACACAAATATTTATTTATAAATTATATCCATGTACCACTGTAAATTATATCCATGTAGCTTACCCTGGTGTTTCAGTAGTAGAAAATCTGCCTGCCAATGGAAACACAGGTTCAATACCTGGGTCAGGAAGATCCCCTGGTGAAGGAAATGGCAACCCACTCCAGTATTATCGCCTGGACAGAGGAGCCTGGCAGGCTATAGTCCACGGGGTCACAAAAGAGTTGGACATGACTTAGCAACTAAAACAACAACCACCACTGTAAAAATATATTGCTTATATTTATTTACAATGAATTAAGTATAGAAGAAAAATTCCCAAAGAAATAGCATTTACAAATTAAGTAGAAGTTCTAATTTCTTTCTCTTCAGTGCAGGAGGGGTTTTGTGCACTTGCTCAGTAACCACATACCCACAGAAGTTAAATTCAAGAACTTATGGCTGACTTTCAAGGCTTCTCCCAGTCTGGCTCCTGCCTGTCTCTTCTGTCTCTTTTCCCTTTGCTTCCTCTCTCACTCCTAATGGTTTGGTCCAAATGGAAGGATTTAAACTTCAGGCTCCCCAGATCTGCCTGCTTTCCACTTCGTGCCCTCTTTGGAAGGCTGTCCCCTGCCTTGGCTCCCCCAAGACCTTCGATCTTATTTATTCTTCAGGCACTCCCTCTGAAAAGCTGTTTTTGTGTTACTTCTGTCTCATATTCCCTCAACACACCTCACACGCATCTCTTCTTTCATAGTCAAACACAATGTGGAGACTTCCCTAATAGTCCAGTGGTTAGGATTCTGTGCTCCCAGGGCACGGATTCCATCTCTGGTCAGCGAACAAAGATCCTGCATGCGGACTGGCACAGTCAAAAATAAATAAATAAATAAACCCACAATGTTTACCTCACTTCCTCTCTCATTAAGCTGTGAGCTCTGCAACTGTCTTGCTCACTTAGGAGTCCACAGTGACTTATAAACAATAACAATGACAGTAATAACAGCCAATATTTTTATAGTATTAATATATGCCAGCTACTGGAGTCAAGTTGCTGTACACATATTTGCTGTATTTAACCCTATGAAACAGTATCATTATCCCTGTTGCGCATATGAGGACATTCAGACACAGAGAGACTAACCTCCAGAGGTCACTTATGTAATAGACAAAGTTCAGGAAGTACTGGACTAAACTGAACTGCATCCTTTCCATCCACCTGTGATGAGAGTACAGTCATCCAGGCCCAGGAGAGAAAGAAGGAAAAGTGAAGTCGCTCAGTTGTGTCCGACTCTTTGTGACCCCATGGACAGTAGCCTGCACCAGGCTCCTCCATCCATGGGATTTTCTAGGCAAGAGTACTGGAGTGGGTTGCCATTTCCTTCGCCAGGGAATCTTCCCGACCCAGGGATTGAACCCAGGTCTCCCACATTGTAGCTTTACCGTCTGAGCCACCAGGGCCCAGGAGAGAGTGTATATAGTAAATGTGGGCAGCCCTAGCCTAGGCCTCTGCTGCCCCCTGCTGGCCAGATCTGCCCTCACTGCAGGCTTAACCAGTTCCGAACTCCCTTCTGCCACCTGAGTTTGAGCCTGGGTTCTGACAAGCACAGGATCTTTTCCAAGAGGGAAAGGGAGCCATAAAATCACGCGGAGAATATACACAGATGTCTCCTGATCCACACACATAAAGGCCATCTCCCTGATGAGGAGCCGAATGAAACCTCTCTGAGTTAGAACTGAGCAAGCAAACTCTGCCACCAAACACCACAGAATTTACCGAAAACCAACACAAATGTTTATTTTTTAAGAAAAAAATTAGGTAACTATTTGGATTATTCTTATGCTAAACTTGTTTAAGATGGAGAATTGAATGCTAATTTGTTTAACAGATTGGTTTGCCAATGGGTTGCCCCGTGGAACAACTGAAAATTACTGACACCCGGGCTCCATCTCAAGCCTTAGAACCACTGGTGTTTTACTATTTCTCCATATTCTACATTTTCCCAAACCCCCAGATCTCTGAGACCCTTCAGCATTCCACTTTTCCAGTCCAAGCAAAGGCAATGCCTTTCCATTTGTGCTTCCCTAGAAAACTAAGCTATTTTTTAGAACTCTGTGCATTGCAGGTAACTGATAGTGATGAAAAGAAAATTCTTGTCTGTAGACATACAAATTCTATCCTGTCTGGTGGAGGTTCAATTGATTTTCCTCTCCCTCTCTGTAAGAAATCAGTTTTTCCTCCTTTGTACATTGATTTCCTTATTCCTGATCTATAATGAATCTGTTCTTCAGATTTTCTCCTGAAACTGCTGTAACATTGGCTGATTCCCTCCGTGATTATTGAGTTAAATAAAATCTTTAGCATGTGGTCATTTTATATCTGAATAAGACTTGTGATTTTACCTCTTTTGGAATATCATCTCTAATACCCCCAGGAGCAAATATTTCCCTTCTCCCTACTCTTCAGCCATCTGCTACTGTGGTCTTTGCTTTAGGTGAAAACTCAGAGAGTTTCCTCAGAAAAGGGCCCCTGCCTTTAAACCTTCTACCATATGCATCATGTCTAATCAAGCATTCCTGAAATAATAATGGAGTGACCAAAGTACGTTACGTTTTTAAGACAAAAGTGAGGTCAGGGCATTGGTTCCAAGTCTTCTACAAAAACTAAAATAAAAGGACATAAATTTTAAATTAAATAATGAGCATCATATTTTTAACTCTCAAATACCTTACTTATTTACTTATTTCTTCCTTACCTGTGTTGTTGATGGACTTAAGAAAAATTATATACATTAGGATTGTTTTACTTCTAATGCACTTTACGCCACCTTATACCTTATTCAAGATGCCATGGAAAATATAAGGTCCCTGTCATCTTCCTAAGTAGACAAATTCATCTAAGAACTAATATTATTTACTCAACAATTACTGGGATTTCCCTTGTAGTCCAGTGGCTAAAATTCTGAGTTCCCAATGCAGGAGGCCCAGGTTTGATCCTTGGTCAGGAAATTAGATCCCACATGCCGAAACTAAAGATTTCATGTGCCACCTGATGCAGCCAAATAAATAAGTAAATAAATATTTAACAGTTACTTACTGAGCACCAATTGTGTGCCATGCATAATGGCAAAGGCATTGTCCCAGGCAGCTGACAGACTAGAGAGAGGAATAGATAACATAAACAAATGTATAATTTCAAAGTTTGAGACCAACCAATGAAATTCCTGTTTTCCATTCTTCCCTCACTCTCATGGTTTTATGCCCCAATTTTCAGTCGGGTACATAGTTACACTTCCCAGTTTCCTTTGCAGTTACCTACAGTCATGTGATTATCTTTTGGCCAACAAGATGTGAACAGAAAGTGACGTCTCCAACTTCTGGGTCTCACTCTTAAAGAAATGAGAAGAGCCCTTACTAATCCCTAATTTTCTTTCCTTCCTGTGGGCTGAAATGTCCCTGGTTGACATTTTGGAACTTGTAGAAGAGGGCAGCATCTGGAAGGGTGACAGAACAACAACACAGAAGGAGCCTAGACTTCCGAGAACTTCACAGAGCAGAGCCACCAAATAGGCTCAGATTTTTCCAAGAGAAAAATAACTTTCTATCATGTTTAAGATACTGTTACGTTGGGTCACTGGCCCATCCAGCCCATCTTATGATCTAAGTCTGACAACCCTCGAAGGAACAGAGGATATTCTGTGGACCTTAACAGAACATTCCTATGGGGATGTGGGGCTCAGGAATGAGCATTCTCCAAATGAGGGAACATCAAGAGAAGTGAGCTCAAAAAAAATAAATAAAGACAGCGAGAGAGAGAGAGAGAAGTGAAAAAAAAAAAAGAAAGAGAAGTGAGTGCTTCAGGAAAGAGGCAAATCAGGCAAAGAGGCAAAAGATGAAACCAGAAAGACTGATGAACATATGAGCATGTTTCTCCTGATGTCAAAAGCACACTGGAGATAGTGTGAAAGGATCCCCACTAGCCAAATGTGGGCAATGTTAAGCATCAAAAAATTAATACATTATGACACACTGTCAGGGAAAAAATAAGTCTATCAAGTTAATAGTCTGACACCATTTTTGATTCTGACTACTGACATTTTTCAAGTCCCACCAGTCCCCTGCCCCTTCTGCCTCACATCTGAGAAAGCTGATAAGAAAGCTTAGGTAAAGTCATTGGCCCTGGCAGAACTTCACATCAGCCAGGTTCTTGATGTGAACACACAAGAATCTTCACCCCAGATCTATTCCCTAATCACAATAAAACCCCAAGGCCAGTCACCCCTTCCTGCTTTCTCAAGTCATTCTCAAATCTACTTGGGAATCTGTTCTGCTCTCACCAGAAAGCCTCATTATGTAAGCAACAAATATACCCAACTGGTGCATTTTTGGCATCATCACTCTTGACATGAGAACTAAATTTGGGGTGGGACATAGAAACGACTTCTGCAGGTTGATCACAGTAGGTGGAAGGGAAAGTTCTGCATTATTGGAAAATGTCAATAAATCAATAAATATAGAAGGGTTGATAGAATTAAAAAACAAGTTTGCAACCACCATTGTAATAATTCATTCAGGCAAGAAAGGTTAAGAAGGAACATAACGTCTCAAAGCTATTAAATACAAATGGAAGGGTGCGTCCTTAAATGAAAATGAAGAATCTGATGGATACGACCTTATCTGAGTTATCAAATTTAACATCACCAATCGTGGGACAAACTGACATCTTGTGCCTCCTGATAGAACATAGCAAGAACGATATAGCATCACCTATTTTAATATTCCTGCAAAAATGTTAAACTAGAAGTTAATCATAAGGAAATGACCAATAAACTCAAGTTGAGTATAAGCAAGTATTTAGTGGGGACACTCATGTGTCTGCAACTTATATGTTTCATTAAAAAGATTTTATAGCTATATATAAAATTGTAGAACAAATGTTGCAAAATAACAATTAGCTTATTAAGGTAAAGATACAAAATAAAACTAAAACAAATGAAACAAAGGATAAGCTGGTATGGGGGTCTGTTTACTCCAAAAGAAGCTTCCAGAGGGAAGGTTTGAAAGAAAAAGGACCATGACACTTCACAAACCATCCTGTGTCTGCTTGTTCACAAAACTCTTCTATAGCCATAGCAGTCCCAGGCTCAGAACAGAGTTTGTTCACATAAATATTTGTAGATGGTCCTAGGATTTGGCCCATCTTCTCCACTCTAGGAAGCAAGGCTGGTGGAGCTCACAGGAGCCTATCTATGGGATGGGGGATGATGTCTATGCAGATAGGCCTGGTGACCCCACCCTCCTGGATTTTCTACCTCACTTCTCACTTCTTAATCTTCTTGCTTTTTAAGTCTAAATGTTAGTTTTCCTGCAGCTCTGCCCAAGCCCTTCTCTATTCTAACTCCCTCTCTCCTTAGAGGAGTCCTTTTACTCCCCCACACCACCCAACTCCAGACTCTTTCATCTATTCCATTGCACCTGGGCACATGGATGACGCATACCATCTCAAATTTAACACTGAGACAGGAGGGAAAGAGTCAAGGCACAACCTTTAAAAGAATGAATGCCATAGCTGTTGAGGATATGACAAAAACTAGTTAGAACCTACCAGGCCCAAGATGGCAGAAGATTCTCTTTCCTATAGACCTTGAATCTCTTTATATGCTTATTGTACTACATTAACATACGCTAAATGACACACACACATGCACCACGACAGTTCATAAAAGGCAAAAAAGTGGGCAGTGGCCCAATTCCTGGAAATCCCCACCTCTTCCCCCCAAATAGTTTGAACAATCCTCCTGCTCCTAAGTCTATGAAATTACCCTGTTAGCCTATGAATTGCCCATAAAAACTAACCACCCCATATTTGGGGGCTGTTCTCTCCTTCTGAGATGAAGGGCATTCTGCCTATGGAATGTGTTTCTCTCTCAATTACCTGCTTTCATTTTACTATGGCTTGCTCTTGAATTGAATTCTTTCCTGTGCAAAGCCAAGGGCCACTATTTGGTGGCCCATCCCAGGAACTCACCTGGGACCTGATCATTCTCTAATGTCCTATTTTCCTGCAACATCTTTACAAAGGAAGAGGAAGACGGTAGTCTTCTCTTCTTCCCTACTTTTCCTTTGATTATAAAAATGTAGCCCACTTATTTCCTGAAGCAGTGCCCTCTTGCCTGCTCACCTGTATCCTTCATAAGCATTCTATATTAATAAATCTACTTCTTACCTATCACTTTGCCTCTTGCCCGCTGAATTCCCTCTGACTTGATATATCAAGAATCTGAGCTTCATTAAGTCCTGAGTGGAGTCCTGTGGTTTCAACATGTCCAAAATGGAACCCTCCAATTTTCTTCAAATCTGTTTCTCTCCAGCCTTCCCATCTCAGTAAATGATTCCTCCATCCACTCATCTTTTAAGTTCTTCCTCCAAACTGCAACCTACATCTGTCTACTTGTCACCATCAACTCAGCCACCATTACTCCTTACCTGGAATGCTTTAGTAGCTTCCTAACTCATCTCTTGACACTGTTCTTGGGCCCACGGAGTCCATCTTCCTCACAGAAGCCTGAACGATCTTTTTCTTTTTTTTTTTTTTTAAACAGGTAAGTCAGAGCAAATCAGAAGTCACTCTGCTGGCTCAAAACATGTCAAAGTTTCCTGGCTGCTCTTTGATTCTTCACCATGAAGTCCGATACCAGCTCCTGCTCCATTTCCCAGCCTCATCTAATCCCCGCCTCATTAGGCTCACAGTGACCTTCTTGTCCAGCCCTCTGCATAACGCAGGCTTTTTCTCTTTGTGGAACATTCTCTCAGCTGTTCCCAAGGCTGCCTCCTTCTCTTCCAGAACTCAAGTGTCCCCTTCCCAGATCTATATAAACAAACCTGCTCCGTCAAAGTTTGTCTCGTCTTTTGATGCCTGTTCTCCTTCTCCTTACACAGTAGAGTGGAAGTGCCGTAGGAGGAGAGTTCACTGCTGGATCTCTCAAGCCCACTAAGCTAAATGCTCACACATATTTGTTGAAATAATTCATTAACGGACAGCAATTTTATGTTTCAAAGTATCCTGATTTGACAAAAAAGCTGTCAATTCTGTGTGGGTTATCATTAAAAAAAAAAAAAAGCTTTATAAGTCCTGCTGCTGCTGCTGCTGCGTCATTTCAGTCGTGTCGGCTCTGCGACCCCGTAGACGGCAGCCCACCAGGCTCCCCGTCCCTGGGATTCTCCAGGCAAGAACACTGGAGTGGGTTGCCATTTCCTTCTCCAGTGCATGAAAGTGAAAAGTCAAAGTGAAGTTGCTCAGTCATGTCCGACTCTTCCCGACCCCATGGACTGCAGCCCACCAGGCTCCTCTGTCCATGGGACTTTCCAGGCAAGAGTATTGGACTCTTATAAATGGATGAATTGGCCTCAAGTCCCCTAAAATACAGTTGTAAGGACAGCAGGAGAGGGAGGAAAAGGACAACCGCTGGCTGGCTGGCTGAGTGAGAAAGCAGATGGGAACACTCTGGAAAAGTAAACCCAAGGCGCTAAGTTGAGAGCACCGTTCCCCTGGCTGCCATCTTGAAGGGTCATTGTGCAGATACCTCAGGGCTGACGAAGCACGGCGGGCGGGAGGTAGTTGCTTCCTCACTGTGTGAAGCTGCACAACGCTCTAGGCTCGCACCCAATCCGGCTCAAGCGCCCAGACCCCGGGCCGCGCTCACCTGCTCCCCCTGCCGGCGCAGGTCCTCAGGTGAATGCTCTCCCGGGCCGCAGCGGGATTAGTGCGCGTGCGCGCAGGTGAGCGTCCCGCCCCCAAGCTTGGCCACCTGCCGTCGAAACTTGTGGATTGTNTCTCCACTCCCCCCCCCCGCCCCACTCCCAGTGGAAAGTGGAAGGGCCGGGGTTCCAGGTAAAGAAGAAAGGACTGCAGGACTAGAAGGGGAAGGAGTAGGAAAGAGATTGTGTCAGGCTCCTCCCTGACACTACACCCCCTACCCCCTACCCCTCCCTCGCCCTCTCCCGAACACACACACATGTGGTCACAGGACTGCCCCCTTGAGGCTTCAGACCCTTGTCCTGTTTTCCAAAACCAGCCCTCCGCGTTTCCTGGAGGTCCAGGCCTAATAAAGTCAGCCCAGTGAAAAGTTATACCTTAATGGGTAACCCTTTCCAGGGATATATGCATTTCAAAACCAGACAGCTGGAAGAAGCTAGACTTTTAGCCAAAGAACTGAATAAACCTAAAACTCTGTACAGAAGGGCAGAGATTTCCCCCATTTTTGTCAATGAGGTCCTTCTGGGCATCTTCATTCAAATCCCATGATTGTCTCAGACCTCACCCTCCTGAATGAACAAATTTTGTCATCCCTATCTTTAGAACAGAGCTCCCACAAGGCCTGTGGAGTGACAGCATCATGATGTTTTAGAAGACTTGGTGAGCTGGGAGAGAGGGTTAGGATGGAAGGAAGGAAGGAGAGGCAGTATNCAAATCCCATGATTGTCTCAGACCTCACCCTCCTGAATGAACAAATTTTGTCATCCCTATCTTTAGAACAGAGCTCCCACAAGGCCTGTGGAGTGACAGCATCATGATGTTTTAGAAGACTTGGTGAGCTGGGAGAGAGGGTTAGGATGGAAGGAAGGAAGGAGAGGCAGTATTTCCAGGCCCCACTCTTTCTCTAGGGAAGTGGTCCTTTTACCATTGCACATTCTAACTCCACAAATATTACTGAATGCTCAGATTAGATGCCAGGAGACAGCCAGGTACTAAAGTAATGATGACGTACTGGTTTTTGCCCTCATCCCTAGGAGGACTCCAGGCTCCTGTCTGCTATGGGACTTGGAGGCTTTAGCCCAGTCTCTCTCCCAGTTATGTCCACAAAGTGGGAAAGCTACTATCCTGAGTTTATGTTAAATTATCTAGAACTAACTAGCCAAGGTGTAACAAAGGATGTGCCCAGTTACAGTCACAGGCACTGGTCATTGTTTCCCTACCTAAAGCCAAACTGCGCTGCAACTGCCTGACCTAGGAGACGGAGAAGGCAATGGCACCCCACTCCAGTACTCTTGCCTGGAAAATCACATGGACGGAGGAACCTGTTGGGCTGCAGTCCATAGGGTCACTAAGAGTCGGACACGACTGAGCGACTTCACTTTCATTTTTCACTTTCATGCATTGGAGAAGGAAATGGCAACCCACTCCAGTGTTCTTGCCTGGAGAATCCCAGGGACAGGGGAGCCTGGTGAGCTGCCATGTATGGGGTCGCACAGAGTCGGACACGACTGAAGTGACTTAGCAGCAGCAGCAGCAGACCTAGGAGAAGCCACAACTTCTTTTTAAAATTTCCTTTTAAAATGGTTTCCTGGGCTCCCTGATCACCACAACCACCACTACCCCTACTAGCCTCAAAGCTAGTGAAGGGAATACTTTAGCTTCTTTTGTTCACAAATAGTTGGTGGTTTAAAATCAAAAGCCATTTATTTGACTCTCCTCCACATAACAAGCATGTATTTAATGGATGGGAGGCAGGGCCAGGGAGTACAGTGGTCTACTCAGGATGTCCATAGGACACTGACAAGTAAACAGGCCAATTTGCTGCTCCAGGGGTAACCAATTCAGAGAGAACTGACCTGGGGCCCTGACTGGGCTCAGGAATGTTTGCCGGAGGAGACAGACTCACTCAAAGCTGAGTTCTGGAGAAGGAGCTCCAGGCTGTTTCTCACAGTGACATGTTGACCTAAAAGCATGGGAATGCAGATCATCTTTGGGGGCAGGGAGAGGGGCAGTTCACTATGGCTGGGTCTGTAAAAGTGAGATTGTGAGTGGAGAATGATGAACAAGGGCCCTCCTGCACTGTGCTTAGTTTGGACTTTATGACTTTCGAACCCAAAAGGTACATGATGAGATCTGTGTTCTGTAAGAATCCCTGGAGCCCAGGTAGTAGAATGCAGCTCCTACCATTCACCACAGAATCTTGGACAAAAGCCCAGGATGTGCTGGCTAAAGTGTTGGGGAGGTTGGGAGTAGGGGATGAGGAGAAGGAGCAGAATAGAATATGCCAGAGCTGTCAGAAGAAAAGGGAGAGCTATGATATCCAAAGCTGTCTGTACCACCAGAGCCTAGAGAATTACTACTGATTCACCTCTTTCCAAAGTAACAAGGGAAGGAAGAGAATGCCAGCCTGGACATCAGTCTTGTGAATGCAAACTAGTTTTGAAGAGAGCCCGTCCTCAATGAACTGAAAAGCTCCCCCAAGTGGTTCCCAGCTACCTGTTCAATAGCCACCCTCCCCGCTTCCCCAGCAGGCCAGCGAGCCAGCATGAGAGGTAGGGCTCAGAATTACTGGGATAAGTGACGAACTTAGCAGAATTGGGCCAAGTGTTTGAACACCCTTTGGAGCCACTAAGCCAGAAAATTCTCTGGAGTATGAAAACTTCTGCAGATTTTCTGTTTTGTGCATTCTTTAACCTCTGGACCCAGCATGAGGTGTCCAGAGTTCTAATACCGAACAAGCTATTGAATTTGAAGCCTGCTAATGGCCATGTATGTGTTTGGTTATAGTGAACCCACTTCAGGGAGATACCCACTCTCGAACCCCCGGCCTGGACTACAGGAAGTGGTATATTACCAGTCAGAGGCTGAAGGGCTCCTGGAATGCCACAAGTGCAGATACCTGTGCACTGGGAGAGGTGAGCCATTTTGACGGCAGACCATTTACTTACCTTTCATGGTGGCCCTGGAAGGGGTCCAAGCTGGTGGGGCAAAAATTCAAGCAGACCTCCCTTTTGGTTTCCTAGCATTTTTGTTTTCATACCCGCATGAGGATCACATTTTCTAAAAGAACAAAAAACAGGTGGCCGGGTTTCCCATGTTTCTTCTCAGACATGCCTAGGGGAGATGAGGCAGCCATGCCTGCAATGTTCAGGCTGCAGATGGACCTCCAGGCAGAGCCAGCTCTGAGCTGCCAGCTGTTAGAGTGGGGCTTATCAGGCAAGGTGGTCAGAACCAGAGAGGGAAGATGACCTGGAGATGGCAGACAGGTTGAGCTCATGCCACAGGACAGGAGATCTGATGCCCAAACATGCCATCATGGCTTTTAAATGTTGTTGACTGAAACCCACAGTAAGAAATACACACACATCATGAACCAACTTCTATCCTGGTTTGTGTTATTAATAAAGAAAAAACCACACTTAAGGGACTTCCCTGGTGGTCCACTGGCTAAGACTTCCACTCCCAGTACAAGGGACCTGGGTTTAAACCCTGGTCAGGGAACTAGATCTCATATCTCATATGTTGCATGCTGCAACAAAGACTGAAGACCCTGCATGCTGCAACTAAGACCTGGCACAGCCAAATAAATAAAGGTAAAATAAAATTAAATATTAAAAAAAATACTTCTTAGAATCCACAGTTTTAAGAACTGTGATTTTAAATAATATCATGTGTCAGATCCAAATGTAGTTTTCTAGAGTTCCCATCGTAGCACCAGGCTTGGCCTTGCCAACAATGAAGAAAATCAGGTTTGTCAGGGTGAGTCCTATGGCTCACATGATTTGGTGAGAAATTTACTTCAGCTGCCTATGACTAAGAGGGGAAAACTTCTCAGCCTGAGGAGGAGAAATCATGAAACTTACACCTGAAAGTGTCCCTTAGAATGATTACAGTGAGATACGTTATATGATTACGTAGAACTCTTATTGAAGAGCTCTGGGTAATCTGGGTACAAGAATCCTCACTCTAGTTTACATATGTTGGTACACCCCATTGCTTTTAATTCTCTCAACAACTCCTGAGGCTCAGAGAGGTACAGTAAGTTATACAAAGTTACACAGCTGTGACGTGGAAGAGCTGGAATTGAAACTTAGAGCCTAACGCTAAGGCCTGATTTGGTTTATGCGCTTGACCTTCTTTTCGTGATGATATAAATAGTAGGAACAAGCCAGAGGCTGTTTAACAGGTTTCTCTCTAGAGGTATTCTTCTTCGGTGATTGATTTACCAAGAGAGAGGAGAGGGCCGAGCTTGAGGCCCCTGATTTAACTTTGATTGCTTTTGGTTTTTTGGCTTTGGGCATAGAGGTTGGGTTTCTGAGTCAAGATAGTGAAAGGATGGCTCAGCGGTCAGAAGCTAACAAATGAGAGCTTATAAAGATCTCTGGACACACAGAGACCCGTATGTATACACAAGGTTGTATTGTTTTGAGAGCAGCAGTCATTGAACACCAGGAACTTGTCTCAGCAGGAAAGGCACACCTGGATAAAGGTCACCTGAAGAATTTCAGCCTTGTCTTAAATCTTCTGTGACTTCTTTTCCTTATCGGTGAAATCACGTCCTCCTCCTCCAGCAAACGGGCAAAGAGGGGAGGCAGCTGTGGCTCTGACTTCTTAGGGAGACCCTGCAGTTTGGGTTGAGTCACCCTTAGGAAGTTCAGTGGAACACTGACAAAAATAGATAAGCCTTGAATTCACGGTAAGACTCCTCAGCTACCAAAATCTTTAAAGGCTAAGGATAAAGATCAGATAATAAGCAAGTACAAATATTACATGTGTGTATCAGATCACTAGGATCCTGTGTGTGTATGGGTTTATTATTTGGAGGGATGGTGAGGAGTTACAGGTTCCCTGGGAAGGAGCTACATCGCCTGCTCTCCTCCTGGCTCCCTCCGATTTGCATTTGGGGCAGCTTCTCCTTTCCCTTTTTGTCCTTTTCCTCTTCCTTTAGACCTTTGTTGTTCAAATCATAATGGAAAATATCATAAGGGGAAAATTAGGCCAGTATAACAAGGAAACTGTGTGTGATTTTTTAAAGAGGTAATGTTTGCATTCAGCTTGCAGCCTTACTTGCAAACTATCCTTTAAAATTTAATTTCTCTCTCCAAATGTTATAATCTCTATAGTCAGTGGTGATGTCTGTCATTCAGAGCCTAGAGGTTTAGTTCTGAGATGGCTTCTTACTGCCTATGGAATTGACTTGTGACCATGCTGAAAAGGTTAAGGGGGACAGTTGTGGTGATTTTGCTCCTCAACTTGCATTCTCAGTACCCCAGTACCCTTGCATTCTCAATATCCTTACCCAGTGCTTATGGGACTGAGCCTATGTCAAGATTTCTGCTGACTCTAAGAGTGTTAACTCATTAACAGATCTGAAATATTCAGCCAGAATCAGAGGAATGAATCACCTGAAACGCATAACTGCTTTTTAAGAGAGAGGTGCCGACTCAGTGAGCCAGATCCTTTAAGGGACAAGTAAGGCCTAGAGAGGCTCTGGGCTTTTATTTTTAAAAATGTATTACCAGACATCTCCATCCCTGGTGATTGTTTTCTGGTTCTATTTAAAGCTGCTGCTGCTAAGTCGTGTCCAACTCTGTGCGACCCCATAGATGGCAGTCCACCAGGCTCCCCTGTCCCTGGGATTCTCCAGGCAAGAATACCAGAGTGGGTTGCCATTTCCTTAAAGCTACAACAGGAATAAGGATTTTGTGGAGGCTCTGCTCCCATATAGCAAAAAAAAGCGAAAAGCCTAAATATCCTTTACATTGAAATTATTTAAATTCATTGTGGCATCCTATAATCCTTTAATAATATAAGTATATTCATATTTGCTGTGGTAGAAAAACTATTCATACTATATTAAGTGAAAAAATGGGTTATATAATAGTAGAGAGAGGAGAACCCTATTCTTACTTAAAAACAAATAAACAGCAAAAATTATGCACATGTAGCAGAGAAGTCCAAAAGAAAACAAAAAAGGTAACAGTGGCTTCTCCAGTTTTATTGATTGGACTTTAAATCATTTTTATGTTTGTTTCATCTATATATTCTTTCTTTTTTTAACCATCCTTGTGTGTTACTTTTATAATTAAATAAAACAGTAATGCCATTTGCATTTTGGAGGGGGATGGCAGAGTGTAAACATAATACTTGAGAGTGCTTGGTTTCAATTAGCGAATGTGCAAATGTAACACACCTTCATGCTTAGACCACCTGGTGTTTGCTGTTTAGCTGACTCTTTGTGACCCCATGGACTATAGACCAGCAGGCTCCTCTGTCCATGGGATTTTCCAGGCAAGAATATTGGAGTGGGATGCCACATCCTTCTCCAGGAAATCTTCCCAACTTCCAGGGATTGAACTCATGTCTCCTGCATTGGCGGGCAGATTCTTTACCACTGAGCCACCAGGGAAACCCTAGACCAACTGGACCCAGGCCCAAAATCTGGTTCTGTAAAAGCCAGGGAGATGCAATAGCCTGATCCTACAGTCAGCTGACCCATAAAACCATGCCAGCACATACAATTCCCAGCTTTGTATTATGAAGAGAAAAAGAAGCCATACACAAAAGAGCACATAACTGTATGATTCCATTTGCATGAAATTCGAGAAAGACAACTCTAGTTTTGAATACCAGAGAGCAGATCAGTGGTGGCCTGAGGAGGAGGGCGAGGGGTTGACCCAAAAGGGTTTTAGGGAACTTTCTGGGAGGATGAAAACAGTCTATATCTTGATCATGATTATATAGCATACACATTTGTCAGACTATCATGCTGTGTGCTTAATGCGGGTCTTTTTGTTGTGTATAAGGTATATCACAATAAAACTGACTTTAAGGAAAGCAGCCAGCTTTGGCAGAAAAGCTGGAGTTCTTTGATTATCCAGCCAAGGATCCTGAAAAAATCCAGCTCTGGGAAAGTATCACAGCCCAGATTTGCTCTTGAAAGTGAAAGTGCTAGTGGTTCAGTCATGTCCAACTCTTTGCGATGCCATGGACTGTAGCCCACCAGGCTCCTCTGTCCATGGAATTCTCCAGGCAAGAATACTGGAGTGGGTTGCCATGCCCTCCTCCAGAGGATCTTCCCAACTCAGGGATCAAACCCAGGTCTCCTGAATTGCAGGCAGATTCTTTACCATCTGAGCCACTACTTCTTGAGTTAAAGTCTAAGAACAGTAAGTTATGTTTTACTGTTTAATTATATTTAATTCAGTAATTAATTAACTTAATCTTTCCTATCTCTGGTACTTGTGAACCACATTAATATTTTGATGGATAACTTCCATGCTTTTTTTCTGACTTTATTGTAATTTTTAAGCACTATGTTATAATCTTTTTCAAACTTGGAGAAGTTTCTTCTTCCCTGTTGAAAGAAAGTTGCTCGGTTGTGTCTGACTGTTTGCAACCTCATGGACTATACAGTCCATGGAATTCTCCAGGCCAGAATCCTGAAGTGGGTAGCCTTTGCCTTCTTCAGGGGATTTCCCAACCCAGGGATCGAACCCAGGTCTCCTCCATTGCAGGTGGATTCTTTACGAGCAGAGCCACAAGGGAAGCCCAAGAATACAGGAATGGGTAGCCTATCCCTTCTCCAGCAGATCTTCCTGACGCAGGAATCAAACTGGGGTCTCCTGCATTGCAGGTGGATTCTTCACCAGCTGAGCCACAAGGGAAGCAAATTGAAGATAGCCACAAAACATCTAAAGAGGACGTAATTATTTTTCCAGCCTTTGTTGCAGGGCAGGGCTATGGCAGAGAATCTTCTTGCCTTCCATAAACAACACCTTTCTTCCTGCTCCCTGGCCTGACTTCTCCCCTCATCGTCCTGCAGCCACCTGGACCGGCTGCTTTGCTGTTTTTCGAGTTACCCTTTTCAGTCCTAAGTATCTCTGACATAATTTCTGGATTCCATGGTTCCCTGCTACCATCTAGTGCTAATCCTGCAGCTTTGGCTGCTCAGGCCTTCCAAGGGGCAGAAAAAAGAGCTGGCTGTGGCATGAGCTGCCACTGGGAAGATAAGCCTTGAGGTGGAAGTCTTCAAGTGTAAAACAGCATCTCTCAAAATGGTAACACGCCCTTCTTTTGCAGCCTGCTGCCAAATGCTGGAGGTTCTCCTGAACTTGCTGATCCTGGCCTGCAGCTCTGTGTCTTACAATTCCACAGGGGGCTACACAGGCATCACCAGCCTGGGGGGAGTTTACTACTACCAGTATGGAGGGGCTTACAGTGGTTTCAATGGTGCTGATGGGGAGAAAGCACAGCAGTTGGACATTCAGTTCTACCAGCTAAAGCTGCCCACGGTCACTGTGGCGATGGCCTGCAGCGGAGCCTTCATGGCCTTCTGCTGCCTCCTCCTCACCCTGGGCGTTCTGCAGGTGCCGTGGCATTGCCCCCCGTTGCTGGTGATTGAAGGTGTGCTGCACATGCTTATTGCCGGGGCATACATCCCGGCCTTGTACTTCTATTTCCACAACCTCTCAGCTGCCTATGCCTCTCCCTTGTGCAAAGAGAGGGAGGTGCTGTACCAGAGCAAAGGCTACAGTGGCTTCAGCTGCAGTTTTCATGGGGGAGACATTGGTGCTGGAATCTTTGCTGCCCTGGGCATTGGGGTCTTTGCAGTGGGGGCCGCACTGGCCATCAGGGGTTACCAAAAGGTCAGGAAGCTGAAGGAGAAGCCTGCAGAAATGTTGGAGTTTTAGGCTTTTTAAAACATTCTGTCAAACTGGAGTGATGGAAGTTACTCTGAACTACCGTCTTTTGTGGAATGCTTTGTTGTAGAACTTGCCAGCCCTCAGGAGGTAAACAGTCCAGCTTTGGTTTGCTGGGCCAAATTCCAGGGTACTTGGAACAGCACTGCCTGGTGTAATAAACCCTGGTTCTGGAGCTCTCTGTTGGTGAGGGACTGACCAAAATGACTTTAAAAAACAAAGATGAAAATAAAACAATAAAAACACACCAAAACCAGAGCCCAGGAGCCACAAGGAAAAGGCATGTGCTGTGGCAAAATGCACTCTTGATTGAATAAAGGGAGATAACCAAGGGTACTTGGAGAACCTTATCCTCAGTGAACATGAAAAGCCACATAGACATGAAAAAACATTTCAGCCTTAAGTCCTCTAAACACAGCTGTCTCAAGCAGGTTAGCCTCAAATTTTTTCCTTACTGAACTCTAGGTTCTTCACTTCCTTAGTGCTCTGGGTGAGGGCGGGTGGGGATGCTGGGGAGACCACTTCTGTGAGATTTAAGTTGGAGGAGACGTGGGCTGTGGAAAGAGGAATCAGATTATTTCACAGGGTTGCAAAAGAGGTTTTCTAACAAACCCTCTTACAATGGCCTTGAAAGCTCAATACGTTTTTTGTACCTCTTGTAAATGTACCATTGTACAACAGATTCAACTTGACAACCAGAATTCAGGATCCATCCAGAATCAAAGAATGTAAAATCTTTCCCAGCAGAAGAATGCTACTTTTGGCCAGACAACCTCATGAGTTCTTACTGCATGTTAAATTAGGACTTATGGCCCATTATAATGTATTCTTGGTACAAGTGAATATGTTCTTTGCTTTATGTGACACCAATAAAAATCCAAAGAAAAAATTTTTATTTGGAGGTGATGGTTCTCATTACATTTATAATATTATTTCCTTACTTGGCACATTTAAAAGGTGAGTTCCATTTGGGTTTACAAAAGGAAATACATAAATTTGCTTGTATATGATTAGAAAGCTTCTTGAAGAATATATAAGAAAGTATTAACAGTATTTGCTTTTGGAGAAAAGTTTTAATTTGATTAGCCACAAAAGCAGCCTCACCCAAAAAAGATGCTATTTTACAACAAAAATCTATTTGTTTCAGTTTTCATTTCCCTCTACAGCTTATCCCTAACTGCTAGCTCTAGTGGTGGTTGTGGTTTAATTACTAAATCCTGTCCAATTCATGGCTACTCCATGGACTGCAGCCCACCAGGCTCCTAGTAGGCCACTCTTTTCTTTTCTCCTGATGTCTGTGAATCTTTCTGTACTAACCGCATGCTTGGAAATACTTGAACCTGTTCATTGTTTTCAGCAAAGCCAGGTAGGCCAGTACTCTGAGTAATACCCAATGGCCATATTTCTTCATCATTGGACCCGGCAACAGACCCGTTATTCCTCTTGCTTGTCAATGGAGTGGCTGACAAGATCTAGATATAATCCATTCCAGGCTGGCAGATATGTGCTCTGTGTATTTGACTCTGCTCTTTTGGCAGAATCTGTCCCAGAAGGAGAGGTTCAGGCTGCGCACATCTTGTATTAGCACAGAATTCCTGCTTCCCTTCAGAGGGTGAGAGAGTAATTGCATGCAGAAGGAAAACCAAGGCAGAGAAAGGTATGGTTAGGGAGATAGCTACTCCCCATGAATTAGAATGATCTCTGGGTCAATTCACTGTAGGGAGAGAATAGCCAGTAGTTTATGGTGCCTGGGGTAGAAGTATGCAGTTCTGGTCTGATGTTATTTTCAGATTTAAATTAGACGAATGTAGCTTCTCAACTCTCAGAATCCTTAATTATTGCTACTTCTGTCCTGTGGACCTCCTTGGAATTTGTGTGGGCCCAGCAGGAGATGGAATCAGCAAGCCCAGTAGCTGTTGCCTAAGTATTTTAGACACACTGGTCTTTAGCTGCTCAGTTTATAAACACTGTGGTACCCCTTTGTGTATTAGGCGGTTTTTCTGATTTCTGGAATTCATGCTTTTCATAAACTTGTCCCATTTCCTAAATCTCTTACTAATCCTTTTTCATTTTATAAATGTTACTAGGTAGCATCACCATCCACTTGCGTAACATTTGATGATTTTCCAGGTATTTTCACATACTTGCTTTCCTCTGGGCCTCACCCCAGCCCTGTGGGATAAGACAGACAAAAGAAGGCATTACCTTCATTTATTTGTCAGATGAAGTATCTGAGGCTTAGAGCCAATGACTTGGGCACAGTCACAAGGCAGCAAAGAGTGAGGAAGTGAGCCTGCACTCCCACTCTAAGTTCTTATGCTTTCCTCTTTGTTTTCATCCCTGACACCTGAGGGAACCACAGGAGACCTTCTCCCAGGAATATGCCTCACGAGAGGCTGAAGTCCCCTTCAGGGAGAAATGAAGGGTGACTCTGGACAAGATGACATTTATCTCCACTGACCTGCTGGTGTCTCCTGCCTCATGGCATTTGTGGATTCCTTAAGCTTGTAAGAACCCCTCAGGTGAACGGGCTAGGTATCCAGCAATAGGATACTGGTTGAGTAGACTGGTCCACCCACAGGTGGGGTTGGAGGCCACGTCACAGGGCACGGGGACCCTGTTGGCTGATCTGAAAACATCTGTAGGAATGAGTCAATGAAAAAATCATGATGCAGAGCAGTGTGTGTGCTCCCAATGACACTAGCAGGGGAAGGAGTGGGGTGAAATTCAGACCTGAATATTTTTATTTGCATAAAGGAATGCTGGAAAGTTGTATTAGAAAACACTGAAAGTGGTTGCGGGTAGAGAACAGGGTGGACAGTGACATGGGTGAATTTTTTTCAGTTTACGACCTTTTATGTCACTTCTATTATTTGAAATAATTATACATTCATGGAACACTGCTAATACAGCACAGTACTGCCCTGCATGGCATGAACTCGGTTTACCCCAGTGGTGACTATATAATACAGTATCACAACCAGGACACTGCCAATCTTCAGAGCTTTTGTTTAGGATTGACCAGTTTTATATGCACTCGAATCTGTGTGAGTGTAGGTCTCTGAGGTTTTATCACACGTGCAGATTCATGTGAGCACCACAGTCAGTTGCAGAACTACCTCATCAGGCATCTCTCTGGCTCCCCAACTCACAGTCCCACCCCTCCCCTCCCCCACCTCCACTCATCCTCATCCTCCGACAACCATGAATCTGTTCTCATTTTGAGACTGTTACGTAAATGGAATCATACACATACCTTTGGAGTCTGGCTTTTTCTTTTTTCACTCATTATGAATCCCTTGAGATCCACCCGAGCTGTTCCGAGTATCAGCTGCTCATTCCTTTCCACCGCTGAGTAGAGTTTCCCCTTGGGAGGGCTGTACCAGCTTGTTTAACCGTTCACCCATTGGAGGGCATTTGGGTTTGCTCTGACATCCATGTACATGTTTTTATGTAGACCTAGGTTTTCATTTCTTTAGGATGAATGCTCAGGGGTACAGGTTGCAAAGTCACACAGTTATGTGTATGTAGTTGCCAAAACTTTTTCCACAGTGGCATTTTGATTTTTCAAACATGAGTGCTAAAACAAAATTAGAAACAGGGACTTCCCTGGAGGTCCAGTGGTTAAGACTCTGCTTCCACTGTAGGAAGCATGGATTTGATCTCTAGTTAGGAAAGTTCCAGATGCCACAATGTGTAGCCAAAAAGAAAGCCCCCCCAAGATGAACCAAGAAACCCCCCGAAACCAAGGATGTTAATGTTGAATCTGTGTCCTCACAATCAGCTCACCGATGTTATTTCTCTTGTCTGACCTAGGGAGCTTTTCTGGGTGAGTGATCAGTGTTAAATCCCCCCTCTCTCTCCTCTTAGGTGTGATACAGATAGTGGAGGTGATACTGAATGGGATGGTTCTCATGTGTATCGTGGCCTCCTACTTTGTCCTGGCCGGATTCAGCGCCAGCTTTGCCAGCGGCGGTGGCTTTGGGAACAACTATTACTCACCATTTGAGGGCACCGAGCTGGAACAGGTTCGGCAGCTGGACCAGCAGTACACAATCCTCCGGGCACCCCTGATATACGGCGGCGTGGCTGTTTCTCTGGGGCTCGGTGTCCTCACCTTGGGTGTTTTACTCCAAGGAGCCAAAAGTCTACACAAACTGCCGGGGAAGTGGCTCCTCCTGGAGGCTGCCTTCAGCCTCCTGGCAGCGGTGGGCTACTGCGTGGGCATTGGCATTTACCTCTACGCAGCCTTGCAGATCAATGCCACAGACACTTGCAGGACAAGAGAGAGGGTCTATGCCCGCAAGGGTCTCACCTGGATGAACTGCCAGGTAGCAGGCACCGATGGAGCAGCTGCCACCTTTGCTTGTCTTCTGGTGGTGATGTATGGCGCCAGCGTGGTGCTGGCCCTGCGGAGCTACCGAGAACAGAAGCAGTACAAGGACAGCCAGGAACAGCAGAGAAATTACAATGATGCACCAGAATACGTGTGGTCTGGAGTACTCTGAGATCCACTGGAACCTAAAGTCAACCCACCTTGTTTCTCTCAAAAAGATGGGTTCATTAAAATCGCACTTTACGTGTATGTGGTTTTCACATACTTGATTTCATAAATGCTCCCTCTGGAACCAATACAAAGCTAGATGATCATCCTATTTTTCTATCTGTGTCTTTATTGGCTAAGAGCGTGCAAAAAATATCTCCACCTTTACTACAAAGAGCAACATTAGGAAGTCTGCATATATGCTTATGGTTTGGCTCTCTTGCCAAATGGTAAGGTAATAATAATAGCTTAAATATTAGCCAGAGGAGTTCTGAAAGGTGAAAATAACACGTCAGGCAGTAGCGGGCAGTAGAAATATCTTGCCTGTCTGAACTAAAGTCATTAAGAAAAACATGCCATTTCCCGCTGTATATGATCCCAGGGGAGTGATTTTAAAGCCTCTGTGTGGTTAGATTTCAAACGAGTAATTCCATTCTGACTCTCTCCCTAGAAGAAAACTCTCCTGCCCACTAGATAAGATAGTGTGCCATGACCCCAAGAAGCATTCCTCTATTAGAGATGGGGGGCTCGATCCCTGATACCTGAAGGCAAGTGCTTTTAGCATGCATGGTCCTCCTCAGGATTCCTGTGTTAGGGTTCAGAGAAGATGGTTTTTGCCACCTTTCTAGGTTAGTTTCTTTCTAAAGTTATTTGATTGGAATTCACTTTCCTGGAAGATTTTATCATTTCCTGAAATATGAGTCCTCCAAACAATGAGAAATAACTCAAAAACTTCTTATAACATGTTATTCAGCTGAATACAAAGATAAAGCAGATGATTTTCCTGGAATATACAGGAATATTGGAGGCGTCTTTATTTCTGCATCCCTTCCAGTGCCCTACAGATTAGGCTTTCAAAGGTTAATGATAAATTCTTCATGATCCTGAATTGTTTCTATAATGTAACAGTTCATTAACACAGAATCTCAAAAATAAAGTTCTTTTGATAATTTTAATCTAAAGTTTTATAGCTCTTCTTATACTTTACAACTAGTCTCGGATATTCAGTTCGTGTGGAATGCAACTAGAAATGTTATTAGGTTTTTTTCTAGTTGCCATCTTTTTTCATAACTTATTTTCATGAGATTAAATAAATTCAAGCTGGATTTTTAGTACATTTCTAAAAACAGAAAATTTGACAAATCTGACTGTCTATACAGTTAGTAAGAAATCAGCCAACATAAGCCTGTTTCAACATGTGCCAAAATAACTACGAAAACAACTGTCAACATTATCTCCTCTGACATGGGTTGGACATTTTTACTCCTGCATGTTTACTAGCTCTTCTCCCTGGAATATACCAACTTTCCTCTCACCTGTTAAATCCGTTCTACTCTTAATTCTTATAAAACCTATTCCAGGTGAAGGATCAAAACTAAACCTCGTACAGAAATGGGGTGGAGGCGGGGGAGGGCGAGGAATCTAGATGATACTTTTACAAAAAGTAAAGCTTGGAGGAAAACAATCAACTAGAAGTCCACGTTGTGACCTTAAAATACAAATACCTATGGCACAGAAGGAAGCTTCCGCTCCACCACCATAGCCCAAGGCAGTGGCTGGAGTCCCTGGCAGTTTTCACTGAGTGGTAAGACAGGTTTAACAACAGCAAAAATCAAACAACCCATTTCTTACCCCAAGCACCTCCCACCCCCCCCACCAAAACTTCCAAATACACACTATTCTCACCTAGGATTTATTCCCTGATGTCCTGAGTAGATGTTTGCCATGTCTGGGTCAGGGGCTTGGGAAAATGAGGACTTCTGCCTCTGTGACCACCATATGGTGCCCAGGCCCAGCTATACAGCACTGCTCCAACTCAGCTCCTCTCATCACTACACTACAGTAACACTCCATCACATTCAAAACGCCTTAGCCAAACTTGCCTTACTACCACTATCAGGTCAGTCGGTCAAGGTTTCTTACATTTCACAGATGAGACGAAGGCTCAGGAAGGCGTAAGTGGCCCACCCAATGGCTGACATTTCATTGTCACGACTGCTCAGTGCCAGGTCCAGTGCTGAGCTAAGGAAGTATTTGTTGGCATCATCTCATTTTAACTCAGCTGATGAGACTCTTATTTCCATTTAACATAGAGAAAAAAACTTGTGCCCGGGGAGATGAACTTGCCTAAAATTAAATCTTTTTTAAGTAGCAGAGGCAAAACTCAAACCCCGTGGCTCACACACTGAAACATGTTCCGAGTGACTCATGTTCTTGTGGTATTTGATGTACCAGGGAAATTGTCACATGAAGTACTTATGCCACCCTGGAATAGGTGGGTTTGTGTGTCATGGAATTGAGGTATGAAAGCAGATGGCGGCATTGGGCCCAGCACATTGGGAATTGTAATAAATTCTGCTAAATGAGGAGGAAACCTGCAAAATTATTTCAACTGGGCCTTCATTTGGAGTGAGAGGTAGCTAATCTTGCTTGGACATCCATGGGAGATAACCAATAGGGAGAGGGAAGGGAAACAATTTGGAGGCTTACCTAGATCAGAGATACTGTGAGCCAAAACTCACTGCCTTAAAGTCTAACACCAGAGCTGTAAGGACAGACATGATGGCCAGATTATCCATTTAGTTCCACTGTATCGTCGTCGGTAGCTCTGTGGTTTAAGAGGAGCTGTAGATTATTCACGAGTTCCCTTTCATCAGCTAATAACCTGCATGGAAATAAGGACCATGCTTCTTGTCTTTGGGATTTCTTAAACATATAAACCAAGTCAGAATATAATATTTCTTAATGTAAAAAACTTTATTGCTATTTCAGCTTAAAAGGTGATCAAAATATTTATTCTTGCCTTAACTCATAGCTTCGTATTTGTCATGGAATGTGATTTCATTTATCTTCCCCTAAAGCAAGAAAAAGCAGAAAAATCCTAAAGGTGCTTTTGTTTAAGAAACTAATTCTATATACAAGTTAGAGAAAATTACAGTTTCATGCTAAAATAAAGTACTTATAAAATAACAGGTATTCCATTTTAAAACAAAGCCATGAAAAAGATATTCCATTTTATTTTATTTATTATTATTGTTATTTTTTTTACAAACAATAGATTTGCTGCAACATGCTCTGGCTCATATTATTGAATTAAAAAATTTAACACATTTCAAAAATATCAAAAATACACTATAATGAGTCTTAGGACTACAATACGACCATGATTGCACAAAACCATAAGATATGAACTCACTGTCTGGATGACCTCCACTGGCAACAGTGAGAGAAAACCCTATAGCATCTGGGAGAAGTGCATGAAATTTAGAATACAAGGAGCTTATGTGTGACTGAATGATCACCAAATGAGGGAAACAGAGCAGGATTTACTGTAGCTGCTTTTCTCAGTCTAGAAAGTGCTTACCCAACTATGGGGCAAAAGTCACTAACTGGAGAGAAAGATTAACTTGCCTCCATGAACAGGGGAGTCTGAGAGGCCCCGCCCAGAGGGAAGTAAAAAAGTGACACAAGACAGTTCTAGAGTGATGCTGCAGACATCACTGAATGGCTTGGAGACTATTTAATAATTGGTATGTTTATCGACAACAGCCAAGTGCTCCCTTGTGGAGGTCTCTTCATTAGTGATTATTGAGTAGACAGAGGAGGGGAGCCTGTGGCTTCCAAGTACCTGCTTTTGCTGAGAGCTGACATGGAAAGAAGGGCATCATCTGATATTCAGCAGATCAGCCAAACCTAACTGGCTCCATCTCCTAGAAAATAGCACCCAATGATTACCAAGCTGCTCGTGTTGGCTCTTCTATACATCAGGAAAACGAATTCATCAACTTATTGCACATACATTCTACAGTAGTATAAGAAAGCCCTCACTTGAATGAGGAATAATAATTCAATGACTCTATGGTATCACGGTAGCTTTATGACATACTAGCATTCAAACTTTCAAATACATTTCCAATCCATCTGGATAAGAATAAAAACACCATGGCTGCCAAGACTTGTATAGTTTTCTTTCTTCCGTGGGACTCCTGGACTGCTCCCATAAGCAAGAGTGATGTTCTTTCAGAAACTCTCTTAAACAGCTCCATTAAATGGGAGGTATACACAGGGACCTGAGAATCGTGCAGAAGCCGGGACCTCTGGGCTAGAGATCAACAGGCCTCTGCCCACCTGGGGAACTTGTCCTCTGGGTAAAGTCCTGGGAAGCAGATTACATTCACCTGGAGACAGATTACTGGCTTTCACCACCTGACAACCTAATCAGCTCACACAGTATGTGTAAATGACTTCATAGGTCAAGAGGGTTCTGTGTATTTTTGGTGATGGGCTATGGCCTTTTCATCCTCTGTTTTAACAAATAGCAATTATAGAGGGAAATGAATCAAAGGAACTTACAAAAAAAAAAAAAAAGCACTCGGTTTTGGTACAGCCTATATTAAAGATTTTCATACAACCTAATGTTTCCTGAACATAAACCTGGGACATAAACATAAAAGAACACTGGGAATTTGAAGGTTCTTCTGATTACCAAATAAATACATTTACTTTCAGTAAAGCAGTTGCATAACTGGCCTTTGTAGTGGTTCCAATTAGCGTAGGGTGGGAAACAGACAAGAAACAGTTCACAGACAAAGGACAATTTTAAAAAGACTATACTATTAAAGTGGTATCATCCCAAAATAATTTTCATCACTATCATCTTGGGTTTCCCCTTCATTTTTCCTTCATTTCTCCCCCATTTTCCCATAAAAAAATAAGGCGGCAACACACTATTGTTCCCATCTTTCTTACAGCACCTGAACTTTGTATGAACCATATTATGCTCCCCACTTCAAATCAAGACCTGAGTTCTAAAATTTTTCAGTAGCTAACAAGTAGTTTGACACAGAAAAAAAGTGTTCCTGACAATTTTGGGACTCAAATTCATATTTTAGAGAGGCTGAACACCAGACACTCATTGGTATGGAATCTTCCAAGAGTATGTACCCCACTGACACATACACCTGGGTACAGGCCTCTGAGAAGATGAGGATACCTAACTATCTGTGGAGAGGTCATCTAGTTTTCTACTACTGCTTCAGCAAAACTTAAGACCCCCAACATATTTATGTATAGATCAACCCTATCTTTAACATTTCATTTCTCATGAAACATATTAAAAATGATTCTACTCTATTTTCTTTTTAATTGTCAAAGTATTCTAAAAATTCAAAGCACATTCCCCACTGGGTAAAATTAAGCAATGTCATAACTTTGTAGGAAAAGGCAATGGAACAGAAATATGGAAGGAACTGCATTTTGCTAGGCTTACATGGAATGTGCAAAAAAAAAAAAAAAAAAAAAAATCAGTAAACCAGGTTTTCTGTAAGCTTAGGATTTTCTCAATCAAGTTTTTCAGAAATTGAGCCCAGTACTGTGAAGCCATGTGAGGTGGATAAGCATTTTCAGAAGACTCTGTTTACCATTAAAAGTTGAAATTTCAACTCACTCCTAATGTTTTAGAACACCATCTCTAGGCTCGAGAATGAGAGAAGGAACTTGTCTAACTGGAAGCTCCATCCATCCATCTGTTCTCATTCAGCCTCAGTCTATTCAGAGTCATCTGCTGTAACTCAAGGTTACTTGGATGTGAGAAGCAGCATCAGCCTTGGGCCCTGCGTAATAGAAGGCTGACTGCCATCTCCACCTCATGTTATGCAAAGAGGCCAATCCCCAAATGCCTCTCTTGTGATCTTCTGGGAAATTCCTAGCAGGTGTCGCATTTGTCAGTTATTCTCTTTTTGTGATTTGGGGGAAGTAGTTTTGTTCCTCACCCCTTCCCCATCTTCATCGCCCAAAGAAAATCCTACTCTCCTGTTTCTCAGGAACTTTCACAGTCTGACATCCAACAGTCCATTTCCCAGGGCCCTTTCTCGTACCCTCACAGCTGGCCCCAACTCCCGATGATCATCCTGCCTGTGGACAAAGGATCTGGGCTGCCTCTAAGAAGATTGGCTCGAGTGCAGATTTGAAAATAAAAAGTTCACAGTCAGTGGAAAGTGCTCTCATTACATCACAAACAAATTATCTGTTTGATTGGTTCTACATTTCCAATAAACATCATTTCAATAGGCTGTATTCTCGTAGAGAAGAAGGAAAAGCCATGTGACTAGTCACATCACATCCCATCAGGCTGAGATAGAAGATGATTTCTCTGTCACAGAGATCCATCAGCAGCAATCAGTAAAAGGAACCAATCTTCAGTTATTCCTCCACAGAAATAGTCCCTTTCCTGCCCAGGCAGGCAAATTCTCAAAATTATCCTAGGAGAGAAAGGGTTAATGGCAGGTGGTAGGACTGATACAGAGTGATGCCTGCCTGCTCCCCAGGAACCCTGGGGATCCCTATGCAGATTAAATGTGAAACTTAACACTGATGGTGTTGACTAGCTTATCCAGAGCAAGACCCTGACAGCTCTCACCATTCCCACCTCTGAGATCCAGCCCCCTCTCATCTGTGGTTTAGAGATACAGAGGCAGAACGCCCCTGGCAGGGTCCCCTACCCTACACCATGCAGCCTCGCGCGATGCCATGGCCTCTGGGGGAGGACTACAGGGCTGTGTCAAACTCCTCTGGGAGCTCGGTCCGATCCTCTTCACTGGGCTCAGGCTCGTGCCTGCTTTCCTGGTGGTGTTTCATTTGTTCCTTCACTTCTTCTTCTAGGTCACGAGGTATGACAAACTGGTCCTCTGGCTCCAGCTGAGTGGGGGCAGCAAAATAGCCGGTTTTCTTCTTGGGTGCTTCAGTGGCCACCTCGATGAGGTTCAGGCTGTCTTCCAAGGGTACTATAGAGCCATTGGAGAGCTTCTTTCCATAGAGACAGGAAGTGGAGGGAGACTTTTGTAACTCCGTCCGGTCTTTGCTCACTGGCAGGAGGATGCCACTGTTCACACTGTTCTGTCTTCGGATCCCAAATAACGATCCTCTAGCACGGTCCTCGGGGCACGGGGCAGGAGAACTCTCTGGAAGAGTAGGCGAGTTCTCAAGATCCTTCCCACGACAGCAGTGGATATCTACTTCTACTTCCACCTTGCTGCCGTTTGTTATGACCCCTTCTACCGGCTGATCATCATCACTGTCCAGGCCATTGTCAGACTGGTTACTCGAGAAAGTCGCACAAGAGGGCTGGCGCTGGAACACCCCCGAAGTAGGTGCCGGGTGGAGGCTGCAACGCCTCTCTGGCCTCGGAAGCAAGCCAACATCCAGGCCAACAGTGTTATGTTCATCAGAAGCAGTGGACCCCACCTCACTGCTCACCTCAGAGGTGGACATCTCACTACTGAACTCAGAGGCAATACCACTACTGGAGGAAGGAGTGGTCGGCTTGGGTGGGTCCTTGATGATGGCAGTTGAAGCAAATCCCATAGGACCTGGGAGCGTGAGCCCATTCATTTCACAAGTACAGCCTTCCTCACCAATGTTCAAATAAACCACCATCGCCCCTACATTGTCCTGACAACCATAGCTCTGGGCTAGTGTGCACAGCTTCTTGGCAGCTGCTAATGGGTCTTGCACATGGCGTACTGCGTTGACCGCTTCTGTATATGACAAGTGTTCCCACAATGCTTTGTTTCCCAGAATCAGCAGCTCATCCTGAATGGTGAGTGGAGTGGAAGATATGTGGGGCTTGGGGAGGATCCAAGGGTAGAGGTATGTACAGCCCAGCAGCCGGGTACAGCAGGTCACCCCATTCACTTTGTTGTCCTAGAGATGAAAAGAATGCAAACTTTGAGGAACAAGCAACAGTGACACACAATTTTATCTTTCCAGATCACAACACTTAGGGTTCTACAATAGAATAGAGTTGACATGTTATATGGTTTTCTCCTAGAGTCTATGTAATTTTAAGTGGATTTACAAAAAATAAATGTACAGAATTCCAAAAGGACAGAATATCAAATGGGTATTACACCACAAATAGTTGAGAGGACTGACTTAAAACCAATAAAAATTAAGTGGTTAAAAGGCACCTCCATCTCAAAAGATAATCACTCTAAGATTAAGTATAGGCCTCAGCATGTTCTTAAATAGAGACACATCTGTTAGGAAAATAATAAGCAAAACTATCATTAATTCTCCATCACTCGTATTCTGGCAGGGGCCAAAACTCAGATGGGTCACTAAAAATGACTTATTTAAAAGCAGAGTTGGGGGATTTTTCTGGTGGTTCAGTGGTTAAGACTCCACACTACCAATCCAGGGGGCCCAGATTCGATCCCTGGTCAGGCAACTGGATCCCATATGCTGCAACTAAGACCCAGCACAGCCAAATAAATAAATGACAAAGGCAGAGTTGGGACTGAAGATATTAACTGGGTAAGAGAATCTTTATAGCTAAAGCACTGAATAATCCCTGAAGTTATTTGACCTAGAAAAGGAAAGTCTGAATCCATGGCATAATTTACCTACTCTCTAAGGGTTGTATCAAGAATGATATAATTCTAAACTCAGAGGAAAAGGAATAACCCTGGTTGCAAGCTGGGCATTTTGATCTGCCAGATGCTTCATACTGATTTCTTAAGAAAAAACCAAATAAAACCACCTAAAACCAAATAAAACCACCTAAGCCCTCAATATATTAATTTCATAGCTGCAGTCATTCTTTGGGTGAAAATCCTAGCACTCTTATTTATATCAGAACTTGTCACAAACTCTAAAAGTTTAAAATTTTATTTTCCTCATCTGTGAAATAAAAATAAAAGCATTTCTTTCATGGGGGTTATTGTGAAGGTTAAACAAAACAATGCAAGTACAATGCTTAAGCAGGTAACAAACAAACAATACATGTCTATAACTATAAAAATGTTTCCTACTTGTCTAGGACTCCCTAAGAAAAATCTTAACAGCATTAATTAAATTATGTAACAGACTATCAAATAAAAAGTTATCTTTTATCTTTCATTTGTTCTGACTGAAAGACCCTCCTAAGATCATAGTTCCAGAATCTTCATAGCATCAACCACATTAGAAGGATAATTTTTTGGTTTTGTGCTTCCTTGGATGGAATCTTTTAGACAGTCCTTATTGTAAAATTCTGACAGGACAGCCCAGAAGTGCACCCACACAAATAAGAGTCCACTGATCTTTGACAAGGAGCTAAGGCAATTTGCTGCTGGGACAACTGGACATTTACATGTCCAAAAAAAAAAAAATCTGGACATGGAGCAAGCTATACCCTGGTGGCTCAGATGGTAAAGCGTCTGTCTACAATGTGAGAGACCTGGGTTCAATCCCTGGGTTGGGAAGAGTCCCTGGAGAAGGAAATGGCAACCCACTCCAGTACTCTTGCCTTGAAAATCCCATGGACGGAGGAGCTTGGTGCAGGCTACTATCCATGGGGTCACAAAGAGTCGGGCATGACTGAGTGACTTCACTTTTCTTAAGCTACACTTACTAAAAAAAAATTAATTCAAAATAAATCACAGATCTAAACGAAAAAGACAAAACTTCTAGAAGACAACACAGAAGAAAATCTAGGTGACTTTGGGTTGGGCAATGTTTTTAAATACAATATCCAAAGCATGACCCATGAGGAAGAAAACTGGTAAGTGGGACTTCATTAAACTAAAAACTTCTGCTCTGCAAAAGACACTACTAAAAGAATGAAAGACATGCCACAGACTGAGAAAATATTTGCAAAACATTTCTAAGGACTTGTATCCAAAATACACAAAGAACTCAGCAGTCAAGAAATAAACAATTAAATATGGGCACAAGATCTGAACAAAATTCTGCTTTGCTTTGCAGTAAACAATGTTCACATGTAATTGCTAAAGTCTCTTTGAAAGCAAAAGTCCTATGCTAACTTCTGAAAAAGGAGAAGAGTTATGGAATACTAGAAATATTGATGCTTCTTTATTTAAAAAAAAAAAAAACACAACAGAATATATTCAGCCATAAACAGGAAAACTACTGTGAAACTTTGCACTACAGAACAGGGATATCAAACTATAAAACTTTTTGTTCTTGTGTTTTGGAATAAGAAATCAGTTGAAAATTAACCAAGGGGGACATTTACATTTATTTTACATGTTAGGTATAAGTCTAAAGACCACAATTTAGGATTTTTCATTTTTAATTACTTTGCTCTTTCTTTCTGCTAGTCATTAGCTGCTCATTAGATTTTCTTCTGTTACTATTATCTGGATTGAGTACAATTTACAAGGCTTGATAGGAAGAAAATGGATTTTCATTGTTCTATTAGAATAGCATTCATTAGATTCGAGGAGTAGAAGTGACTGGTGGAGAGTAAGATTTACCTCTGTTATGATGGCTTTTTGATCCTTCACCCTCTGAGCCTCCTCTGGATCCTGTTCCAGGCTGAAGACTTTAGAGAGTGGCACTGGCTTCCCACCTCGACACAGGACTGCTTGGCATGTGCCAACATTAGCCACAGTCAAGCTAAAGCTATTCATTGGATCGGCAATGTCAGGACGGATGTAACAAAGGAGAGCTGAAGAGCCTAGTTTCTGGCCAGCCATTCCTAATTTCCTGTTTAGAAAGAAAAGAAAATGAAAATACAGCTAGTTTTAGAAGAAAACCTTCATATCCAAGACTTCCTCGTTTTTCTGTTGACCATGAACCCACCTCACCCTTATCCATCTTGATATGAGTGATGAAGAGAGCTTTGCCTTCTACTCTTATCAAAGAAATTTTACCAAAAGGGTGGGGGCAGAGAAGACAGTGAAGAGGTAACTTTCTCTGCTGCTTCTGATTGATCATAATCAGCAATAACCTAACTCAGTGGCTTCCAACTGAAGCAAATCAGAATCATTTGAAGTGCTTGTTAAGTTTCTGATTCAGTGGGGAAAGGGCTGGCCCAGTAATCTACATTCCAGCAAGTTTCTGGGGATGCTGAGGCTTCTGGTCCTAAAACACCACTCTGAACCACTTACTTGGGTTGTAAGTTCCCCAAAAGAAGGCCCATAGTTTTCCTTCTATTTCTCCCATGCACATGGTATCTATCCCCAACCCCCAGCACTTGGTACACAATGCTAAGCACAGAACAGATGCTATCAGAAAGATCTGGTTTCAGATTCCAGCTCTCCCACTTATGGGCTATAGATCTTCAGCAAGTTAATGCTCGAAGAAATTTTTCCGATTAAAATACTCACCTCCTTGGCTTATTTAGAAAATTAAAGATACAGTATGAAAAATGCTTGGAACTGTGCCCGGCTCTTGGGAAGTGCTTCATAAATTGAGTTTCCTTTCCCAAATGCTTTATTTTGCCAAGTTCCGAGGCTCAATTCTATTACTGAAAAATAGACTTCTTTCCCAACATCTTTGTGTTATAATGACAGGTGAAACCAGCTTGGGCTCCAGGCTGTTCCATCTGAACACTGAGTATGCAAAGGGTCACTCTCTCAGTTGTACGTATGCTTTAAGCAGCCCACCTGCTGGGCAAGATGCTCTATTAGCCGCAAAGAGTTTTCAACAGTTTGGTTTATCAGGTGTTTGCCTTTAAGTGGTTTAAGCATCAGCGAGGAGATTAGTTGGTAAATCCTCAATAATAAGTATTTTAAAAACAAGAATCTGATGAGTGCTTAACCTCTGTAGGTCACTGACCCTTAGGAGAATCTTATAGTGGCTTAACCACCTTCCTTCCCTCAAATGCACATAACACATGCTGTCAGGGTTTTCCAGATTCTCAGCAGCCTTTGGTTTCAAGAGAGAAAACAGACAGCTCCCACAGGCTCTTTAAAAAGCCATAGTCCCCATGTTCCAATGCTGATGGAGAGCACGGTCATGAGACAAAAATCAAGATCTCACCTTGCTTCTGTACTTATAATTGAGACCCAGATCAACCCACCTGCTTACCTGTGAGATACCAAGAAGGTATTAGCCATGAAAACTGTGTCATTTGTTGACTGCTGCACCTCTTCCAAAAGCACATCTGCCATGGTACACTGGAGAAGGCGAGGGAGCTCCTCGTTCCGGTCACCATCAAACATGCCATACACAGCTCCCACCCCCTCTGCAAAGTTATCCACAGCTAGAGCAGATACACATAACCTATCACAGAAACAGAAGAAAGACAGATAAAGTCAGTGGCAAAGCATTCTTCTCCAGGGAGCCTTCTTTAAAAAAGGAAGGGAATTCCCTAGCAGTCCTGTGGTTAGGACTCACTTCTAACACAGGGAACACAGGTTTGATCCCTGGTCAGAAAACTAAGATCCTGTATGCCATGTGGTGCAGACAAAAAATTAAAAATTAAGTGCTGATTGAGAGTGGAGAAGAATAGTGGTAAATCCCCATCTACACATGAAAAAAGGGTTACACAGAAGATAAGTAGGCAACATCTTAAAGAGTTGATGTCATAAGAAATGGAGGAATTCAGCCACATTCAGGAGCAGTACATATTACCTTTGCAATGTTACAGAAGGCTAGAAAGATGTTTTTTCTCAGTAGTGATAAAGGCCTACTATCAACACCCTTCAGTCAAAGACTTCCACAAAGTGTACAACACACCTGTAGCTCAACAAGTCGGGTTTATCACGTAACAAGAGAAGGCACACCATGGGACTCAGGAGTATATTAGTGGATACTGGAAAAAACCTAGTACAGGATTTGGAAAAAAACCTAGTATAGGATTTGGGTTTGGCTGGATCACTTTGGGGAAAGTCTAACAAAGTGGAGGATGATATTAAATTGGGTGCTGTCAGAAAGCAGAGCTATTCTGGGACTTCCCTGTTGGTCCAGTGGTTAAGAATCTGCCTTCTAAGGCAAGGAATACAGGCTTGATCCCCAGTCAGGGACCTGCCTCACGGTACAGCCAAAAATTTTAAAATATACATAAGAGAAATTTCAAATCCTGAAAGATGATGCTGTGAAAGTGCTGCACTCAATATGCCAGCAAATTTGGAAGACTCANTGACTCACTGTAAAAGACTCTGATGCTGGGAGGGATTGGGGGCAGGAGGAGAAAGAGATGACAGAGGATGAGATGGCTGGATGGCATCACCAACTCGACAGACGTGAGTCTGAGTGAACTCCGGGAGTTGGTGATGGACAGGGAGGTCTGGCGTGCTGCAATTCATGGGCTCGCAAAGAGTCAGACACGACTGAGCAACTGAACTGAACTGAATAAGAGAAAAAATGTTTAATAAAGTTTAAAAAAAAAAGAAAGCAGGGCTATTCTATGGTTGATAATCTCAACAAACCTTAACTACAGGGAAAGAAGGTTAGTATGGGACAAAGCTGTGATTGGTAAAGAAAGGAGCAGTCACCCATCTTAGTCATGAGGTGGGGTGTGAGTGTTCTGTGCACATTCATCTTGTTGTGTCTTACCGGATCACAGTCTCAGAGGAATCTTATCTGATGCTGACATTCTGTGATTTGTTTATGTCAAACCAGGAGAACAACATGCCCTAGCTTTCAGCATTAGATCTGTTCCCAGATGTCAGGAGAATTTTCTCAGTCTTCATGGCCATGATACTCACTTGTTTCTCTGCCCTGCCATCTCAGCCAGTCCGTGGCTCCAAAAGGTTGATGTAACCGTAGAATCAGTAGTTGGCAAAGGTTTCTGATCAATTTTCAGAGTGGTGATATGGCTGTGGGAAGTGGAGGAAGGGAGGTTTAAACTTTACATTCATCTCTACTTTACAAAAGCTATCCAAACAATAATCTGTTTTTACAAAATAATCTGTTGACATACCAAGACTCATTTCCAGAGAGACCCACAGACCAAGAAGGAAGAGAAAGAAAGAAAAGGGGTAGGAGGAAGACCTACGGGCCAATTTTGTAATAACTGATGCCATTCATTTCACTGAAAAACTAAGCACAACAAAGATGTCTAGTTTCAACCAATTGTCTACTTAGTTGAAGTATTTTGATACAGTGAAGTCTTGGTACAGTGATTCTCCACTGTCTTAGATGTAACACAATATAATCTGTGCCATCTAAATTACCTATGCCTGCTATATGATCAGCCCACTCAAGATAGTTGTTCTCTTGCTCTCTGTACCTCCCCTACTTGACCAATTCCTGTCTCACTCACATCCTACTCACCTGACTGACCTTCCCTCTTAATCAGAGAGCCTAATCATAAACTCATACATAACGCCCCACCCCACCCCTGACTTTCCACCATTTCACTCAGCCCTAGCAAGTTCTGATCTTTAGATGTGAACTATCTCTACTATGACAGTTTATCAAAGGCACAGTAAGGGGGCGTGCTCCTCTGCTATTTCCCAGGTAACCGTGACCTCCCCCTCTGCAGTAGATACTACCATGTCCTGCACGCCATCTGTTGCACATGGTGGAGTGTTGTTCTAGGACCTTGGTTCAAACAAGTAAGAGCTCCCTACCCTTTAAACCATGATGTCTGTTGTTGCCTCTGGGCTCTTTCTTTGGTCGTGCGGCTGGGCAAGTATAGGGTTTGCAAGCCTGTGGGATGCAGCCCACTGTAAAGGTACCGGGGTGCAGCTGAGCAGCAACCATGATGCTGACCTTGACTGGTGGACAGAACACCCAACACAAACTGGATCAAAGAAGAGAACCGAGGGGCTTTATGACCTAAGTCATCCTACAGCTTTAATAAACTGAGGTCTGCACAGTCATTATGAAGAACCACACAAGGCTGGCGGGAGTAAGAGCACACGTGGATTCAACATCAGAAGTCTTCCTACCTAAATGTGTCCAGTGTCTTGTGTTCCAGAACCAGATTTGTATTTCCAGTCAGGTCCAGGTCTTGTAAAGTAGCAGGCAGAGCCTCTGGAATCAGGATTTCAGTCAAGTCATTGCAACTTAGGTCTACAAACTGAAAGGAAAAGGGAGAGATTAAGTTAATTCTTAACTCCCTAACGTTCAAACTCCTACCATATCCTCAAAGGGAATTTCATTTCTTCCCAAGAGTCAATTAAATATACTGTGATCCCAAACTGCCACTTAGGAGTCACACTCCAGCCATCACCCCAGGACACAGCACCCAGAAGTACCTGGATCTGAGGCAGCTGCAGTATTTCTGGAAAAATACTGATGTGGTTGGAGTGAGCGACCAGAGTGTGCAGCCTTTTGCAGTTCGCAATGGTCGTGGGGATGGTTTTAAGCTTGTTACCACTTAGGTTGAGTTCCTCCAATTGCTCCAATTTATTTAGTTTGCTGAAAAAGAAACACCAAAATACCATACTGCACCTAAACAAGCAGCTGCCAAGCAAGTTCTACAGCAGCCAGAGTACAGAGGGGACCAGCCTGTGGCCTGATAACTGGCCATAATGAACAGCGACCACAGTGAACAAATGTTCCCGCCGAGCCTCAGCCTCATCTGCAGCTTCATCTGCCTCCCTCTCAGTGCACTTTGAGAGCTGGAGTGTCCCATGATTCTACTGCAGCTGCTGGATCTTCGAGGCAGGAACATCTTCCCAGGGTTAACTAGTCGACTAATTACGGTACTGCTTTGCCACTAACTAGTAGCAAAATACTGGGTAAGTTAGTCAGTGGACATCAATATCCTCAGCTATAAAATAAAATATTGTACTAAATTATCACTAATATTCCTTTCAGTTTTAATTTCCACAGTTATTCATAACATAATCCAGCTTCCATAAACTTTACCAAGTGCCGAGCATAAATACAACCCTCTGTCATGGGCTGTGATGCAGGCCATTCACACTGTCCACTGGAGTAAGCCAAGCTTTCCGTGCAGTAAGCAGAATAGCTTCAGAGGGCCTAACACCTTTATCTAGATTTGTTAAAACTGTAAAGATAATAAACTGCTCTAACAGAAAGTTTGTTATTGCTGTTTACTTGCTAAGTTGTGTCTGACTCTTTGTGACTGCATGGACCACAGTCTCCCAGGTTCCTCTGTCCATGGGATTTCGGAGGCAAGATTCACTAGAGTGAGTATTCCTTCTCCAGGGGATCTTCCTGATCCAGGAATCGAACCCACGTCTCCTGCATTGCAGGTGGATTCTTTACCACTGGTCTACTAAGGAAGCCCACAACAGAAAGTTCGGAAAATAAAAAAAATAAATCCAGAGTACCACCACCAATCTGAAAAAGTTATTTTCATTTTGCTGAATTTCCTGTCAAATTTTTCATATGCAGATCTTGCATTAACTCTGCCCTTTCCATATATCACACATAATTTCCATTGCTAGAATACTAAAAAATTTGTAATAATTGAGTTTCATGAATTAAAACTGCTTTCTTATTTCAACAGTAAAACTCACTGAAAAATATTGAAAAATAAAGCTGAACATAAAAAAAAACCTTTAAGCCCATGACCAGATTTAATCTCCGATGTCAATTTGGTGGTGAGAAACCCTATTTTTTTTTTTAATTAAAACATGATGCTTATTACATGTACTGTTTTATAACTTTTTAAAAAACTTAATCATATATATTTAAGGTGCTCCCATGTCCAAACCTCATGCTTTTCTCTTACACAGAGACACAGCACCTATATCTCAATCACTCTTACTGAGCAGCCAGAACTGTGCTAGATTCTGAACGCAATCCAAAGGAAACAGAAGCCCTGGACTGTGCCCATGCAATTATAACGCTGTTCAGGAGATGACAGCAGACTTACAATTCAGGTTAGAACACATATTTTCCTTAAAATTCTGCTCCTGAATTCCATTTAATTTTATTATCTGTATTCATATTACTCTAGTCCAACATTCAGAAAACTAAGATCATGATGGCATCTCGTCCCATCATCTGATGGGAAATAGATGGGGAAACAGTGGAAACAGTGTCAGACTTTATTTTGGGGGGCTCCAAAATCACTACAGATGGTGACTGCAGCCATGAAATTAAAAGATGCTTACTCCTTGAAAGAAAAGTTATGACCTAGATAGCATATTCAAAAGCAGAGACATTACTTTGCCAACAAAGGTCCATTTAGTCAAGGCTGCAGTTTTTCCAGTAGTCATGTATGGATGTGAGAGTTGGACTGTGAGGAAAGCTGAGTGCCGAAGAATGGATGCTTTTGAACTGAGGTGTTGGAGAAGACTCTTGGGAGTCCCTTGGACTGCAAGGAGATCCAACCAGTCCATTCTAAAGGAGATCAGTCCTGGGTGTTCTTTGGAAGGACTGATGCTAAAGCTGAAACTCCAGTACTTTGGCCACCTCATGCGAAGAGTTGACTCATTGGAAAAGACTCTGATGCTGGGAAGGATTGGGGGCAGGAGGAGAAGGGAACGACAGAGAATGAGATGGCTGGATGGCATTCCCGACGCGATGGACGTGAGTTTGCGCGAACTCCGGGAGTTGGTGATGGACAGGGAGGCCCAGCATGCTACAATTCATGGGGTCACAAAGAGTCGGACACGACTGAGCAGCTGAACTGAACTGGTCCAACAATGTCATCAAATTAGGAGGACTTCATAAGTTTCAAGAGTATTACTTCTGGTATTTCCCAAGAGCTTCATAAACTCATATAACTTATCAGTGGTGTGTCATTTTCACTTTATCTGAACATATTTGAGGCCAAATGAACTAATCTGCTAGGATTTCAAGAGATCTATCACATCTTGAAACTAACATTCTGCATTCACTTTCAAAGCTATTGCTCAAGTTCTTTCAAGGAAGCATTCAAGTTTACTGCACTTATCTTCTATAAGTACCAAATATTGTATGCTGCTGCTGCTAAGTCACTTCAGTCATGTCCGACTCTGTGCGACCCCATAGACGGCAGCCCAGCAGGCTACGGCAGCCCAGCAGGCTCCGCCATCCCTGGGATTCTCCAGGCAAGAACACTGGAGTGGGTTGCCATTTCCTTCTCCAATGAATAAAAGTGAAAAGTGAAAGCGAAGTCGCTCAGTCGTGTCCGACCCGTAGCAACCACATGGACTGTAGCCTACCAGGTTCCTCTGTCCATGGGATTTTCCAGGCAAGAGTACTGGAGTGGGGAAACAATCACAAAAATTATGGTCTCTGTCTTCCGTGTTTAACACATTTCTAAGAAAATTTGTAAAACAAAACTAGAAAAAAAATTTTCATTCAAATTGTATCAAATATGATATAATTTTATGATATATATATAATTTCACTCAAATTATATCAAATGTCATTTTCCTATGTGTTTAGGTTTTGAAAACACGATTTTTAATAACTACCTTCATGGATTTTTCTGGTGTCAAATTTTCTAAAGAAAATTTTTAATCAAAGGTATTTTGGAAGATACTTATTTCTCCACTGATGCTATTTAAAACTTTGACAACGCCAAATGTCTCTCTTATGTCTTATAAATATAGCCTGGCTAAATACTATTCATCTCAGCAATGCAGCTACTTGCACATTATCTTTAACATCCTGCATTGATTATACTGCACTGCAACTGCCAATATTATAATACTTTTCTATTTCCCTAAATTCAAGTTCCTTAAGGACAGGACAGAGACTGTCCTTAAGGAACTTAATTATTACTGTCTCCCTAGTATGTACACCAGAGAAGCAATGGCACCCCACTCCAGTACTCTTGCCTCGAAAATCCCATGGACGGAGGAACCTGGTAGGCTGCAGACCATGGGGTCACTGAGAGTTGGACATGACTCACTGACTTCACTTTCACGCATTGCAGAAGGAAATGGCAACCCACTCCAGTGTTCCTGCCTAGAGAATCCAGAGATGGCAGAGCCTGGTAGGCTGCCGTCTATAGGGTCACAGAGTCGGACACAACTGAAGCAACTTAGCAGCAGCAGGAGCAGTATGTACACAGGTCTTGACATACAGCAGACATTCAGCCTATATACTAAGAATGAAACACATTTTAACCACAACCTCTGTGGTTAATGATTCTTACAAAAGGGTACAAACAGACCTTCTCATTCAAGTAAGGGATCGGTAAGTCAGTCAACATAAAGCAAGAGCACCCAGTAGAAGAGCTGTGACACAGTCTGACAAATATGGAATCACGTTACATGTCTGAAACAATCAGAGTATGGATCTGTTTACCTTGCAGGAAACGTCTGTAGCTGGTTGTTTGCAAGATGCAGGATGCGCAGGTGCGGATGCCCCACCAGGACGGGCACGCACTGATCTGTCAGGAGGTTGTTGGTCAGGTAGAGCAGCTGTAGTGCACTCAGACTCTCCTCCCCAGCACAGGCAGATGGCAGAGACTCCAGACTATTTGCGGATGCATTCAAGTATCTGAGACTGACAGACATGCAAACCATCATTTCCTTTATGGCTATTTGCTGCCTTCTGATGTGGAAACCATCATGCCATCTTAGTAACAATGCCTTTCCATGCTCCCAAACTGATGACAAAATAATTTCTTCCAGGGTGTTTTCTCTGCTTGACTTTATCCAATGAAAGTTCCTTTTACTCAACTCATGCCAGTTAAGTTCCTGGGCTTTTGCACTGGCTTGATTCTAACCCAGCTTCATATTTTTCTGTCTGTATGTCCACTGAAAGGACGCTGCTGAGTATCACATTCATAAGTATGTGAACTGTGAAGTCACTCTTTGGAAAAATTTTTGTCTGATTTTAACAGAATCATTTATTTAGCCACTCCCTCTATAATACTCTAATTATGGGCATATCGGCTATTTCCAATTGTTTGTTATTATAAACACTGTAATGAATATCTTTGAGCCCATACCCAATTATTTCTTTAGGCTACATTCCCAGGAGCAGAAGCTGTGGGGTCAAAGGCTACACGTATCTTTAAGATTTGTATACATATATTGCCAAAATCAGCTCCAGAAAGGCTATAACAAACTATACTCCCACAAGAAGGATACAAAGAATGCATTGGCTCATACTCTTGTCAACACTGAATATCATAATTCACTTTAACTTTCACCCATCAAATAAGTAAAACATGGTATGATTTTAAAAATCTGCCTAGCACAGAGTTTGATACATATAGAACACGCTCAATAAAAGGCAGTTAATATATTATTAAACTTATGTGTTCATAAGTCATCCTCAAACTGTGTGATCTGTAGCTCCAGTTAGCTTTTAAGTTATTGAGGGTACTGTGTGTCTATATCTTTGTATGTCCCAAAATCTCTGTGCAGAGATACTAGTAAATATTATTGACAGTTTGCTACAACCTCTAGGTAACTTCCTTACTGCAGATTCTAAGACTGTAAACTAATTTTATTCAGATTTCATCAGAATGAAAGGCACTGTAATGCAGTACTAACAAACACTTGCTAATTAACAAATGTTATTGCACTAAGACTCCATGTAAACTTTTCAAAGAGAAAATTTCCTTCATGCATTTTTTAGAATTTCCAAAGATTTTTAGGAAAATCCAACCAAATATATCATACTTTAAGAGATGTATAAGCTGCCAAAAGCCTGGCATGCTGCAGCCCATGGGGTCCCAAAGAGTTGGACACAACTGAGCGACGTAACAACAAAGCTGCCAAACAAAGAATAAGCCAGACGCTTGTGGGCTAAATGCTTTTTGTATGCATCCTGCAGCCTTATGTTAATTACTACTGCTTCTCTCTGCTTACTCCATGTCTAAATTGAAGACAATACTGCTTTCTCCATACTGCAGAAGACTATAATTAAAAACTAGTTTTCATTGAATGGTGACATACACGTTAAATAAACCTGATTATGGGTATTAAAATAGGAAGATTTACTATCTATTTGTTAATTTACAGTGAGAAAGCAAGTAATACTTTTGGAACAATGTTGCATTTAAATGCACAGTTTTCAAAGCAGGGAGTAAAAAAGGCCTGCAGATAAAGAGTGTAACTTAATGATAGCTTGGCAACGCTAGAAGCAAAAACTAAATTAACTTCAGTGGTATATCCTTTTCTCCTAAGGCAAAAGCTGAAAAGTGCCCAAAGAAGCTGTATCAGAACACTGCAGCCTCTCTTTGAAGATCATAAATGTATTCCTTTTCTGAGATGAAAGCCTGAACCTTCTCAAGATCTTGAAACCTGTTTACAACATAATAACTTCCCACGTATTTGACGGTTATTTCACCTTTTGAGTTGAAGCTTCCTGCCTCCTAAGACAATGTCATATTTTATTCCATACAAACTGCAAATAAGTCCACCCGTAGGCAGACTATGAAGTAAACACTCTGTAAAGATAATTTCAGAGGTCACTCCTATGACAAGTCCAGGTAGTTTGCTTATCCCATTGTCCTGCTCTTCTCAATAAAATCTACAGCACTTACTTTAAGGCCTTAGAGAAGAGAGTATCTGGCAGCCTGGTGAGCAGGTTATGCTGGACATCCAACACCTCCAGAGGGATGTGCTCCACCAGCATGGGAAGGCTCTGCACATGATTGTGTCCCAGCATTAGTTTCCTAAGACTCAAGCTACTAAGGATTCTAAGGGAACAAAGCACAAAGAAACACCAACAACAAAAAGAACAGGCTTAAATCTCTCTTCCTGAGTCTGCCCTTGGCTATTTAACTACAATCAGTAAATGTACAGAAACGTGTTCTTCTAGACAGTATCATCACCGACAGGTGCCTGAGCCAAGAAAACAGCCACGACCATATGTTTACCCACCACCCACCAGGAAGTCATTCAGGTCATTCTGGGGAAAGATGAACTAATGAAAGCACACAGCCCCAAACACAAAAAGCCCCAAACAAAAAAAGCAATTTGTGCCATAAATCAATTTAGATTTCAAGTCTAGATAGGACCAAAAATTCAGTGAATTTATTAACATGAATATAATCAATGATAATAAGTTAATTAAAAAATTTATTGTAGCAAAAACTACGACTTATTCAGTTCTTAAAATGTGCCAGACCATTTAACAATTAGGTTACAAGGGTTAAGTGACTTTGGTTTGCCAAAGATCTCACATCACACATAGTAAATGGTATAGTCAGGATTTGGATTAAAGGCTAACTCTAATGCCATGTTCATATCTACTAAGTACAAAGCCTCCCGTATACTTTTAAAGATTCTGCTAGGTAATGACCTCACATTACACATCTTGGTACCACTCCTCATCCCCCAATGTTTGTATTTTTCCCCTCCACATATAGAAACCCCACCATCATATAAAGGTCAATTCAAACAGGTATTCTCCACACAGCATCCCCTAATTATTCAAAGTTTTGAATTTCTAAGGCATGTTATTTATACAGCACAGTGGCCAAAAGTGAGGCTTTAGAGTAAGAAAGACTACATTTAAACGCCAGCTCTGATCACTTCCTAGTTAAGTGTAACATTGGACAAACTATCTAACCACTCTAAGCTTTAGTTTCCCTATTTGTAAGATGAAGTAACAGCACCTATAAAATAAGGTTAACACAGGATTAGATAAGATAATGAAAGTAAAGTTCTTAGAACATTGCCCAGCTCATAACAAATCACTCAGTACAGATGTTCTATTATCACTAACAAGTCACTGACCTCTGCCAGCAACTCTTGTACATTGCATCACAGTTATCTCTGCACAGGTCACCCTTACTGTCTGCTTACTAAGTTTTGCCAGCCAAGACTAGGCCTGACATGTTACTGTATTCCTTACAGCACTCATGCTGCCCTGTACTCAACAGATACTCAATGTTTACTGAACAGATGAATCAAAGCATCCTTGACAGGCAACCCAAATATAGGAAAATTATTTAATTAAATGCATACATAATATATATATTTACACAAGAATACCTCATGGGAACCTCTGTCAGGAGATTATAGCTCACGTCTAATATTTCTATCTTCTTTGCTTCACAGGCCCAGTCAGGGACACACTCTAGCAGGTTTCTGCAGAAAATAAACAATTAAAGGGTATCATTTTGAATGAGGAGGAACTCACAATGTTTCACCAGTCTGTGACACACCCACCCCTGTGCTCCCAGAGGGCAGAAGCACAATGCCCAGGGCACCTCTGGTGTGCTGCCTGGAATACAGTAGATGCTCAATGAATGTCGCTGACAGAAAGGTAGAGAGAGAGAAAGAAGCACACACGTGTGTGATACTGGATCAACTGTGTTGGGGCTCATGAAGATAAGATATGAAGGCCTTTAGCACTAAAAGCACACACGTGGCAGGATGGGACAGGAGAGAGAGGAAAGGAAGCCTTAAAGGAAGATGAGGCACCATATACATATCTTCAAAGCTGAGGAGGCTATGCCCAGGTGATGATGACTGGGGGAAAAGAGAAGTGAATTCTGGGGGAAAAGAACCAAAGGAATAAAAGTGAGGAAGCAAGAACAAAAAGTAACACGTCAGGGGAAAGTGCCAGATCATTTAGAATGTGAATTCAAATCTTCAGTAGAGTACTGGGCAGATCCTCAGTCACAGGAATTTTATTTTCAGATGTTAATATTTAGTTTCCCTAAAACTAAAAGTCTCTACTGATGGATGGATCAGTATGATGAGGCAGAGTGAAGTAAATGCTGCAAGAGAAATGCAGAAGCTGCTCTGATTACTCAGTGAAGGAAGCCCTTCAAGGCAAGCTCCCTAAGAAATATGACATCTGTGGCAGAATGCTGCACAATGCCCTGAGGTGTGGCAGGCATGTCAAGCAAGAGGCTGACAACATGCGCTAGAGCACAGAGGCAAGAAAAGAATAATAAGTAGTTTGGTGATGATGGAGCAGCAAATATGGAGCAGAGTGAGAAGAAACAAGGCTGGAAAGACCTAATCATGTCTCGGAGGCTGTGACCTTATCCTGCAGGTGTAGGGGGATCACTGAGGAGGAGACAATGTCAGTTCTGCACTTTAAAGAGCTCACTCTCTGAATATAAGAGAGGTCTGGCTGAGGTGGCTGTATTATTAAAAGGAAGCGTAATCAGGAAACTGTGAGACATAACCTGAAAGGAAATGATAAGGGCCTCAATGAGTAGTGATACACCTGGAAGGGAAGAGAAAGGAGCCAGAAACACTTAGGAGGCAAAAATTAAAATGACTTAGAAATGGAGTAAACATGTGAGTAGAGCAGAGAAGACTCAAAAGTGACATCAGAGAAGAAATCCTATCCAGAGAAAGGACTGAGAAGCTCCAAATGAGGCTGAGAATCATGAATTTCAGCGGTGTCCATCTTGAGCTGATCGTTTCATGATAACACCAAAAGCTGAAACAGAAAATAAGACAAACCAGTTAAAGTGCTGGTGGAGGGGTGGATAATAAATCTCATTTTGCACATATTTGAGGTATTTGGAGACATGCAGGAGGAAACATCTATTATGAAATTGGACACACAGGTCTGAGGCTGAAAGAAGGGAGTCTGGACTAGTGCTCTGGGTGATGTGGACACTGAAGAGACAATGAGATTGTGTCAAGTGAGAAATGCAGTAGCCAAGGACAGACCCTGAGACAAGTTACCTTTAAAGGGCTGGCTAAGAAGAGACAGGAGAAATGGTCAGAGGGGCATGAAAAAAATCAGACTGTATCAGCCAGCCAAGGAAACAGCATGTTGGAATAAAAGAGAGCAAGGTGAACAATGTCAATATAGAAAAGTTCCACAAGAGGCGGTCTAAAACCAGCTGTCGTGGGGTGAACAATCGGGAACAGGAAAATGTGCCAAGAAATACAGATAATTCTTGAGAAATGTGGACAAAAAAAGGGATGAGCAAGATGAAGGAACAGAATAGTAGCTAGAAGGGGTGAGCGATAATGGGAATGTTTATTTGTTAAGACAGGAGATCTAAATGTACATAGAGAACAAGAAAGACACTGAACACATGTGAAAGAGAAGGAGGGGTGACTGACAGGGCAAGGTTCAGAGCAGTGGGAGTGGATGCAATCATAGGCACAGATGGCTGGGCTGGCTTGGAATAAAGGAAAGCTGAGAATGCATGTGGATCTACGTGAATTTTAGCAAGGGGGTAGGAAGCTAAGGGAAATCACCCATGATGATCTCTATTTTCTCAGTCAAGTGGGAAGCTGAGCTCCAGAGCAGAGGACATAAGCAGGGGAGAGGTCGAAAGAAGCCAAGCAATTTGGAACAGATCCAGGACCCCGGAAAGAACTGACAAGAGAAGAAACTCCAGATGAGGATGGAAACTGAATTTAGCGTGGGTCCACATGATTTTCTTCAGAAATGATCAAGTTCAGTGCGGAAGGTAAATCTTCGTCTTGAACCATGCAGAGGTTTTGCTGACAGGAAGACGACAGAATGAAATGGATGGAAGGGAATCTAGAACAACAGCTTCATGATGATAAAGTCACAACAACAAAAGGAATCCTGGCTATCATGGCTAATATTTCTTAAGAGACTATTTTATGCGAGGTACTAGGCTACATATGTTTCATTTATTGTCTCATTTAAACTTTGTGGGAACTCTGACCATATAGGACTCCATCCACTGCCCATTCCACCCGCTGCTACCACTCTATACTCACAGCACTTATGATGCTTCCCTCTCACTGCCTGTCCAATTGTCAAGACAAGCTAGACTGTAAAACTCAGCCACTGACTCCTAAATGCCTGACACAGTGTTAAAAATGAATGAAGGAAAGAAAGCAAACCTCATTTATGTTTATTCTTGACCATTGACAGAAGAAATAAAATCTTGAATATAATTAACATCGTTCTGCAAATCAGATCGACATGGCTCACAAGAGTAAGAGAATAACATTTTAAGTCACTCAAAGCCAAGAATTATCTGATTCCAATTGGAAAAATCAATGCTCATGGAAGGGAAATAGTTCTTTGTTTACAACTCATTCTAAATCCACAAACTGTAACTGAGCAATTCAGAGGCACCTTTCCTTTGATTAGATCAGTTCAGTTCAGTTCAGTTCAGTCAGTCATGTCTGACTCTTTGCGACCCCATGGATTGCAGCAGGCCAGGCTTCTCTGTCTATCACCAACTCCCAGAGCTTACTCAAACTCATATCCATAGAGTCGGTGATGTCATCCAACCATCTCATCCTCTGTCATCTCGTTCTCCTCCTGCCTTCAATCTTTTCCAGCTTCAGGGTCTTCTCCAATGAGTCAGTTCTTCACATCAGGTGGCCAAAATACTGGAGCTTCAGCTTCAGTACTTTAACCAGATAGTATGGCCATTAAATGTACTCCTTTAGCCAACCTTTGCCCTTTTCTCTAGGTTATCCAAATATTTCAACATATTGGGATTTCCTGGATCTCAAAACTGCCAGTGTGCCCACAGACATCTCTTAAGTATAGGAATCAAACAACCACCACTCTAATGAGACACACTCACCGGGAGAGTTCTAGAGATGTGAGCAGACTGGGTACTGGATAGACATTCACTGTTGTCAGTCCTAATCAGAGAACAGATTGGTGTTAGTGGCATTCTCCAAAGAATGTAACTCAGAGGAAACATGGGGGAAAATCGATAAAAAAATCTGTATCATCTACTGAGATGAACTAAAGATAAAAACTAGTTAAGTAGGGACTTCCCTGGCAGTCCAAAGACTTTGCCTTCCAATGTAGGGGACACAGGTTTGATCTGTGATTGGGAAGCAAAGATCACACATGCCTTATGGCCAAAAAAAAAAAATCAAAACATAAAACAGAAGCAATACTGTAATAAATTCAATAAAAGACATCCCTGATGACCAGGGAGTGCCTTTCCCTCTGTTAATTGGCTATTTGGATAAATCCTTCTGTGAAGGTGAAAGCTGAGTTCTTTACTCTTGAGGTGTTAAAACCTCAAGGTTGATGTGAATTCTTCTAGGTTGTAGAATTTAGGGATTCTGTGAACAGAACGATTATTTTGCTCTGTTCTGTGATAGAAAGGTATTACCTACATTTTCACTTCTTTGACACTTAGTGAAATTGAATATCTTTTCTTCTTTAAACACAGAAAAGCAGTTACAATTGACCCTAGAACAATGTGGGGGGTTACAGGCACTGACCCTCTGAGCAGTTGAAAATCCATACAAAACTTTATATAGTGTTTTATATATATATATATATATATCTCCTGTACACACACACATACATATATATGTGTGTACACATATATATACATATATGTAAATACTACAATACTACACAATCCATGATTGGTTGAATCCACAGATTCAGAATCATGAAAACAGAGGGCTGACTATAAAGATACACGCAGATTTTTGTCTAAAGGGTGTGTCTGCTGTTGCTAAGTCACTTAAGTCGTGTCCGACTCTGTGCTACCCCATAGACAGCAGCCCACTAGGCTCCTCTGTCTCTGGGATTCTCCAGGCAAGAATACTGGAGTGGGTTGCCATTTCCTTCTCTAATGCATGAAAGTGAAAAGTGAAAGGGAAGTCGCTCAGTCGTGCCCGACTCTTAGCGACCCCATGGACTGCAGCCTACCAGGCTCCTCCGTCCAAAGCATTTTCCAAGCAAGAGTACTGGAGTGGGGTGCTACTGCCTTCTCAGGTGCCCCTAAACCCTGCATTATTCAAGGAACAACCATATTTACTACTGAAAAAACTCCATGTTTAAGTACACCTGTACAGGGAACTTCTTGGTGGTCCAGTGATTAGAATTCAGCGTTTTCACTGTCATGGCCCCAGTTCAATCCCAGATCAGGGAATTAATATTCCCCCCAAGCCCCATGGCATGGCCAAACAAAACAAACAAAGACCAGACCCGTGCATTTCAAATCTATGTTTTCCAAGAGACAACTGTGTAACTTCCTCAGTAAAGAATTCTCTATAAACAGAATGGCCTCAACAAATATGAGGCCTTTTACATTGAAAAATAGCCCTGGGGCAAATAAATCACTACTGAAGTGAAGGGCTTCTCATTCTGGAACTAAGGCAGCACAAGGTTTTAGACTAGAGACTGGTAATCTTCTGTAAAGGGCTAAGCATTCAGTAACATTTTGGCCTTTGTAGGCCATGTGGTCTCTCTCAAAACTACTCAATCATTTTGCCACTGTAGCAGGAGAGTGGTTAATATGCAAACATGGGTGTGTTCCCATCAAACTTTATTCAATTAGATTTGAATTTCGTATAACTTACCCATGTCAAAATTATTTTTCCTTTGATTTGTTTTAAAACCCAACCATTAAAAAATATAAAAACCCATTCCTCAAGGGCCACACAAAATGAGATGTAGGCCAGACTTAGCCCCTGGGCTGCAGCTGGCCAACCCACGTTGCAAGACTACTACTGAAATTCTCTTTTGAACATGCTTGCCCACCCTAACATCCTAGCATTTTGCAAAATGCCTCTGATTATTATAACATTCATTTAGTGAAGCTCAAATAATCCTGCAATGTCTTTTTATGCATATCTCAACCACTGAAGTGCTGACTGCAAACTTAAAGCTAAGTCTCTTTGAACCTCAAACTCCACTTGGCAGAGTCGCTGAGGAACACTTCAGATGCCAGTATTCTTGGATAGCTCAGAGAAGAGGTACAAGAGGAAACAAAGGAGGCTGGGTAGAGAACTCACTGTTCGAATTGGCGTAGAGAGTTCGAAGGGAGAAGCCACTGAGCGTCAGCTCCCTCAGCTGGTTCCGCTCACAATGCAGCTGCTCCAAGTTGCAAAAGGAGCTAAGATCTAAGTCAGTCAGCTGATTGTCCCGCAAATCCATGTGGGTGATGTATTTATTTCCCTCCAGATTCTCAATAATCACAGTTTTTAGACGGTTCATCCTTAATATTTAGAAATAAGAAAATCATTAGAAATAAATTTTACTAAATGTGCTTACCAAAAGAAAAAATAGGAGAAGTATGTTTCTCTTGTCTCTTTCCTAAACAACTTAAGAATTTTACTCCTTGCCTCATTGTGCAAGGTACTAGGTAAGTAACCACAGACAGTTATATCTTGGGTTCTTTGTTTACAAGCTAGAGACTGTGCAGATTGGCAAATACATATACAAATTAAAGAGAAAGAAAAGGGGACCATGTCCACAAACAGTCTAAAACCTGCATCCGAATATCTAGTAAGGTTAGGCAGGGATGAAGGAATAAAACAAAGAAATGAGAAGATGAGCATAACCTTTGAGGCTGGGACTAGCAGGACAGTCAAAGAGTAAGTATCACATAAGAGCAAGAGCAAACAGCTACGCTGCCTCTCACTGCTCTGCCTGCTCTGCAGTGCCAAGATTCCCATTACGTTAATTAAGGGAGAGGAAAACAGTCTGTTATCTTTATGGAATAGTTCAAGGGCAAGTAAAAGAAAACGATGACTTCTTTGGTTTCTTCTATTACAAGTATATGATTTAATGCATGCAGGCTTATTCTCATTTTCCCATTCTTCAATAAATTTTTGTTACTATGTCTTTATGAGGCACATCAATTGCTTAGTGTAAATGACAGAACATTCAGTATGTGTGTTTTACTACTTTCGTTTAGGAAAAGATTACAAATAAATACATAATTTTAAAAAGGAATAAAACTCTCATTAAAAAATATTACTAGTAAAACTGGTAACATTTCAATTCTAATACCACAGATATCAAGAAGAAACCCAAGGATTCAACAGAAAAATGGTCAAGTTTATTATAGAAAAATACAAACTACCAATCTCATCCTTATTCGTAATAAATGCTGATTAAAACGATGAAACACTATTTTCTACCTACTACACTAACAAGGAAAAAGACTGCTAAAATCCAGCATTGGTAAGGATGAAAGGAAATGGGAATTCTCATAAAATGTTGCTAGGAGGGTAAGTCAGAACAACCTTCATCTCTACCACATGGTACACCTACCTCATTCATAAATCTTTCTACCATTAAGTGAAAAATAAGTGAAAAATGAAGCTTTACTACAGCTTTAAAAACATACACTGTTCTAAAATCCTAATGGTTTCAAGAGTATTTATTTTTAAAAAGAAAACATACAAGAACATCAGAGGTCAGGCAAAAAGAAAGCATAGTGAACAATGACCAAAACAGACTTTTCTGGTGATGCAGTGGATAAGCATCCACCTGCCAATGCAGAGGGCACAAGTTTGATTCCTGTTCTGGGACACATGACACAGAGCAACTAAGCCCGTGCACCACAATTACTAAGCTGGTGCTCTAGGTCCCATGAGCCACAACTACTGAGCCTGCATGCTGCAATTACTGAAGCCCATGTGCCTAAAGCTTGCACTCTGCAACAAGAGGAGCCTCTGCTTGCCGCAACTAGAGAAAGCCCACAGGCAGCAATGAAGACTCAGTGCAATCAAAAATGAAAAAGAATGACCTCACCTCAAATCCACATGTTTGACATGGCTCATCCGGTTCAGCACCCCCAGGTTTAGCACTTCCACTTGGTTTCCGGCCATAAACACTTTATCTAACATAGTGAGTTTCTCATAAACCTCAGGAATTTGACTAAAGTTGTTGAAGGAAATTCCCAGGGAGGACAGCTGTTGTAGATTTCCCAGTTCTTCAGGTAAAGTAGTCAGGAAGTTGCCATCAAGACAGAGGGTCTGAAGACTGCAAGAAGAAAACAATACAAAAACTCCTTGATGAAATGTTTTAATTGGAATGGATAAAACTAGAATTATGGATTTTTACTTGTCACTAATTTATTATGAGTCCAATATGATTAGATGCCCTCAGTCTATCTATAGAGATTTACTAAGATGACTTAAATACAGATGTTCCCTTTAACATCAAGGGTAGTCAGAGCCTCTGTGGTTAAACTGAGGGACTAGTCTCTTTTGTACGCAAGTAACTGCTGCTGACTAGAATTCTCATAATTACATGATCTATTTCACTGCAAGAGCTCATGGAACTACCTTCATTCCAAATACCAGACAAGTTCCTTACACTGCAAACAAAGGAAAAGACAAACCCAGTAAAAATCAGGTACTTACTTCAGCAGACTGCCAATCTGACTCGGCAGGTCGTGGAATCCATTACAGGAAAGGTTGAGCTCAGTCAGGGTAGGAATTTCACATAACAATACAGGAAAAGACCCAAGCTTATTATGGGACAAGTTCAGGCCCTTCAGCTGAGAAAATCTAAAAAGCAAAGGCACATTATACTAATGAATAAAAAAGTGATGTTATAAATGTCCATCAAAGAATTTATTCCGCATATATTTACTGAACATTCAGTATGTGTCAAACCCTGTGTGTGGCATAGACACCCAGATGACTAATGCCCAGTCTGAGCTATCAAGGAAATCAGGTCTGATGAGATGGGAGTTGTTCTCTCTTCTCCTTAGAAAGGCAAAAACTCTTGAAAAACTCACAGTGGTACAATTATTTTCTATCAAGTTGAATCAATACCATTATTGATATGCTTCAAATAATTTCCTTTATTAAATGTCTACATGGAATATACAAAAGCCTTACAATTAATCAATTCATGGACACAGGACTAGCTAACAAACCTGTAGATCAAATCTCATTACAAGCAATTTCTCTTTTTGTAAATGACTAAGCCAGTTAGTTTAAAAATATGTAGGTGATATGCAGTTTTACTGTAATGTGATGATACACAACACAAAATAGTAATTTTTAACACTTCAAATTTTTGTAGAAGTATCTACATAATGTCTCACTGAGAGATATTACCATCATAAACTGGATCCTAAAGAGTCACTCCTGTAATTCTACTTAAGAGTATTATACTTCATTATTATACTAGTGCAAGATGGCAAGGCTAAGGTGATGATCTCCACAATGATGAACCATATCATCTACTTCTAGACGTGAATCCATGGTACCCCTCTCTAACATATCTCTTTGAAAATTTCAACTTTTGTCTTCCAAATATCCTGACTTTGAGTACTGACTGTTCCTTTGATTTGGCACCTTGACTTCCAATTTCCTAAGCCACCCCTCAAACAAGATTAACCCTATTTTCATAGAAATTCAGAAGGAAATACTAGAAGTCCACTTCCTTAAAATTATAGCTTGTTTTAATTTTTAAACATCAATATTATTAAAATAATTATCTCATTACTACATAGAGGCTTATGTTTGAAAACTTTGCAAAACATTTCAGATGAGGTAAAAATCATTCACTTTTTGAAAATTATGAAATACTAGTTACGATGTAAAATACATCATTTCAATGTGCATTTAGCTTTTTGATTAGCATGTAGTTTGAACGTTGTAACTTTCAATTTCTCCCCTCCCCACAAGAAGCCCAATTACTTATACCATATATTTATTCATTTCTACCCATTTTTTAAAGAAAGGAAGGAGGTGAAATTGGTGGAGGGTGGGAATGGGGAATATATTCTAACAAAGGAGATGGAAAAATATATGGGTCATTGTCACTTAGGACTGAAATGGTTCCTTTATTAGGAGAGAGAGGTCTCATCACTGACAAAAAGCTTGTGAGTTGGCAGCAGCAGGTGCATAGGAAAGATAAAAGCCCTAACCTGGGAGTGGAATTCTTGAAACTTGGCCTATTTCCTTTAAGTTATTTAAGTCTGAAACTTTTGATTTAAGAACTTCCCAAATATGGAATCTCTCTATTCACCCTGGCTACAGATCATGCTCCACTGTCAATGACTTATAGAAAAAGATTATCCAGATCAAGGGCAGCTCGATGCTGCCTCCATGTCAGAAACTTTACATCTATCATATCTTATACAGAGGGGAAAGGGAGAGTGGGAAAACTGAACAAAAATTCTTACTTCTTCAAAAGGGAGGGGAAATTTTCAAATATGTACACAATGGGTAAGCATGCTTATCTACAGATATTGACTACAATTAGATTTTAGTAAGTTGGTCTGGAAACCTGTGCCCCACATACTTGTAGAAAGTGTCAAGGCCCCCTGGTCTTTCTAATTGCATGAAGTTGTGTCGCAAGTTGAGGTAGGTGATATCTTGACTGTAGAAGAGATGCTCAGGAACCTCCTCAAGGCTGTGACACGAGAGGTCGACCGTACTGATGCGCTGGGACACCACCTGGATGAGGTCACAGAGAAGAGCCATCTGAGCCAGTGCTGAATGTCTCCCACCCAGCGGAGGATGGAACGGCACTGACACAACAAGGAACCAATTAAAAAGATGGGGAAGACAAGAAAGGTCACAAGATCTGAGTATTCATTTATAAGAAGCAGTGAATTTTTACTTTTCCCCCAAAACCATAAGATGCTTGAAAAACAGAAAGGTATAAGCTATAAAGTGTCTACAAGTTTAAAAAAAAAAAATCATAAAGATGGAAAGTTAGTAACAGCTCATGCAGGAAGTTAAGATGATTCCAAGTAACTGTTTAAAACTTTAGGAGGGAATGTGATATTAAAAGATCTTTTAATAAGGCCTTTTGCAGTCACACAAGCTCAGTTCCTAACTTGCGCACCTTCTTCATCTGTCATGAGGAAAATTGAAAAACCAAGTATGCAGCACTGCACCTTAGCATGTAAAATATGCTCCAAAAATATTAATTTTTCTTTACAAGGGCAGAAGAATAGAGAAGCTGTTTAAAATTGAAACTAGCTTTATTCACAACAGATTTCATTACTATCACAAATACAGGAATAACACTGAAAAAGATTTATATTGCTATAACAGTATACTAATAAAACACGGGCTGTGAAAATGGATCTAAAAAAAAACCCAAAGTATCACTACAAGTCATTCATGTTCTGCTGGCATGTCATTATACTGAAACAATCTTTAATGCAACTACCTAGCACCATAAAGAAAAATGTGTTTAAATCCTGAAAAGAGGGCTAAAAAGCAAGAGAATTTGGAAAATGAAATATAATTTTAGAGCACTTCATCTTTAGGGGACAGCTCCATCTATACGGACCACCATGGTGGGGGGAGAGTCATTTGAACCTCATTGTGTCTCTACTCCTTCAAGCTCCTACTTTCCTCACAGAGACCCGAAAACACTTTTGAAAGCAGTCTGCACTGTGCCAATATAAATAATAAGTTAAGGACCTGGGAGAATTCCATTTCATTCACTATGTATTCAGAAAAGCCTGGAGTGATGTACATAAGAATTATAATTCAATCTCTTGGGAATAAGTTCAGTTTCAAAATATCTTTCTGTTGGTTTCTCCGCTCTCATCTCCCCATGAGGACGTCTGACAGCTTTTCACCTTGGAAGCTTGCCGCTGCCACCTCTGGTATTCAGCCAAAGTCTCAAAGCTGACAAGATAGGTCTGCGCTTGGGCTCCAGCTGAGCTGAATGCAAGGGAGTACTGACGTCGCTTCACTTCTTCTACCTGAAGAAGCGGGAAGAAAACCAGAACCAATTAAACAGAACAATTCCAATCCAAAAAACCACAGGACAATAACAAAGACACACAACTCAAGTTTTTTAACTAGGCAAAAGATCTGAAAAGATATTTCTCCAAAGAAGACAGAGTAATGACCAATAAGCACATGATACAAAGTTCTACATCACTGAGTGTGTGCTCAGTAGTGTCTGACTCTTTGTGACCCTGTGGACTGTAGCCTGCCAGGCTCCTCTGTCCTTGGAATTTTCTAGGCAAGAATACTGGAGTGGGTTGCCATTTCCTACGCTAGGGGATCTTTCCAACCCAGGGATCGAACCTTCCTCTCTTGTGTCTCCTGCACTGGGAGGCAGATTCTTTACCACTGCACCACCTGGGAAGCCCTCTATGTCATATTTATTAGATAAATGCTAATCAAAACCACAAGGTACCACCTCACATCCGCTAGGATGGTTAAAATAAAAAACACAGATAATAACAAGTGTTGGGTAACAAGCATTAGCAGGATGCAGGGAAACTGAATCCGGGAATGTAATATGGTACAGTCACTTTGAAAAATAGTTGGGGAGTTCCTCAAAAGGTGAAACATACAGTAACTATGTAACCCTGGAGAAGGCAATGGCACCCCACTCCAGTACTCTTGCCTGGAAAATCCTATGGACGGAGGAGTCTAGAAGGCTGCAGTCCACAGGGTCGTGAGGGTCGGATATGACTGAGTGACTTCACTTTCACTTTTCACTTTCCTGCATTGGAGAAGGAAATGGCAACCCACTTAAGTGTTCTTGCCTAGAGAATCCCAGGGACGGGGAGCTTGGTGGGCTGCTGTCTATGGGGTCGCAGAGTCGGACATAACTGAAGTGACTTAGCAGCAGAAGCAGCAACTATGTAACCCAGCAATTCCATTCCTAGGTATATACCCAAGAAAAAATGCATCCACACAAAAATTTTCTGTGAATTATGGCAGAGTTATTCATAATAGGAAAAAGTAGAAACAGCCTCAATGTTCATCAACAGGTAAATGTATAAACAAAATGTAGTACACCATACAATACTATTCAGCCATAAATGAGAATAAAACACTGATACACACTACAACTCACATGAACCTTGAAAACATTACACTAAGTGAAAGAAGCCAGTCACAAAGAACCATACATTGTATGATTCCATTCATATGAAATGTCCAGAATGAGCAAATCTATAGCGACAGAAAGTAGATTAATGGATGCCTGGGGCTAGAGAAGGAATGGGGAGATGAAGGCTAAGTAGTGCAGGGTTTCTTTTCAAAGGATCATGGAAGTATTCTTAAATCGATTATGGTGATGGTTGCCCAACTCTGTGAATTTACTAAAAGCCACTGAGTTGCATACTTTAAATGGGTTAACTGTACAGTATATGAATTTCATCTCAGTAAAGCTGTTTAGAAAAAACCAAAGGGGGAATTCTCTGGTGGTACAGTGGTTAGGATTCTGTGCTTCCACTGCAGGGGAACTTCAGAACAGGAAAGTCTGTAGGCCCACAAAGAAAGAGCCAAAGTTTCCACTTCAAAGGTAAAACTGCTCCAAACCTTTTTGCCACCACTGTGGTACACTGGAGATAACTGTCTGCCTGCCTGCAAGGGGTACCCTGGCCTCCTCTTTGGACTCACCCCCTCTCTTACATTCGAGGTGATGGGCTAGAAGCCATTTCTGACCCTGTCCAGCACAAACATGGGGCAGAATGAAGAACAAGGAACATGCAAACCCAAAGGTTATTACTAAACTAGCAGTCATAACCTGACCACACTCTCCAGACCTACTAGATTTTAAAGGGGATAATCTTCCTCAATAGGTCCTTTTGAAGGTTCTTTGGATACCAGCCCCCTAATTCAACCATTAGCGGCTTCTCACCTACAGATTCCTTGACCAGGCTAATGCATACTATTCCAAAAGGTGACCACTCCCTCGTCAGATGTGAAGGAACCTGGTGGTCCACTGACAGCTCGTCCTCCAGTGAAGTCTGCTGGCCCCTCAAGGTGGCCCCACCAGACATGAGAATCCACCCACCCACCCCCCCCCCCCGCTCCCG
>SJYA01002795.1:6331729-6393461 GCA_006410615.1 Neotragus moschatus | reverse complement strand
CATACGAACAAACCCAAGGAATACACAAGGATCCCAACACATGAGTTAGGCTCTGTGCTCTATCAATCACTAAAGCAGCCTATCTCATCCTTCTGACTTCCTGGTCAGAAGGCAAGACACCAGTGCACTATGTCCCCCTTCCAACAGGGAACCTGAATCAGGATTCCGTGGGTTCTTCTGAAACCTCTTTCACTGGGCTTGAGTAAAGAGTCAGAACTTCCTCCAGTCCCACTTGGGGTGATGGTAGGGATTCATAGCACAACAGCTTTCTTCAACAACCCAGCCTATATACCACTGATGAAGATGAAGTCTTTTTATAGCTACAGAACCACTTACATCTTTGACATCTCACTTCTGTATGTCATAGCTACTGAATCTCGGTGAGTCAGCTGGAAACTTCCAAGTTATAAATCATTAGACTTCTGGTGCCAAGTAAAGACTGAACCAAATGGCAGAAACACAAAATACTTTTAAACAAATAAGAATCATATTAAGAAGATCCAATAAAATTAAATAATATTCATAACATTCAATTGTGATGCTTACAACTAGGCTATTTTTATTAGTAATACATCACCACAATTCAATGAGTTTGTGTCAAAATAAAGGACTTTGTTGAAATGAAGAACAGGCATTACTGAATGCTTTAGAATAACCTTTTCTTCTAAATATTTTTTATGGGATGTTTGACACAGAAAAATATTCATATAATGTCAAATTCTGAGAAAGGCTTGTAAATCTCCCACTAGAAGTTAATTTGTCAACTTCTGAGTAATTTTAAGTTTTGCAATATGTATGTTGAGACTACATGGTAATACACGTAAAATGTTCCTCTCATCAGTTTGCAGTGAGCCTCCTTATCCCTATTAACGCTTTTGCACATTGTCTTTCTCAGGAGGCAAGTTTTACTGAGGTATAATTTACGTAAAATTTGTGATTTTTTTTTTAATTCATAAACTCTAAGTGAACAATTTGATGAGATACATAGTCAGACAACCCCAACACCCACAAAACGTCCCTCATGGCTGTTTTGCGGCCAATCCCCTTTTTCCATATCCTGGCACAACCACTGTCTCTTTTCTATGACTACAGTTTTGGTTTTTTTTTAATTTCATGTAAATGGAATCATACAATAAATAGACTTTTACCTCTGGCTTTTTCCACTTAATGTTTTGAGACTCGCCCTTTTTCCTGTGTATATCAGCAGCTCAGGTCTTTTCACTGCTCAGTGGCACAGTGAATACAGCACATTTGTTTTACCAATTCATCACTCAGTGAACATTTGGGTTGCTTCCAGTTTGGGTCAATTATAACCAAAGTTGCTATAAACATTCACTTATACTTTTTGGAAATATTTGTGTTCATTTTTCAGTATCTAAGAGAAATGCTCAGTCATCTGAAAAGCAGATTTTTAACTATAAGAAACAAAAAAAACCTGTTTTCCAAAGTGACTGTATTCCCAGTTGCTTCCCAACTTTGCCAAAATAGGTTATTTGTCCATTACCAAGTTGTAAATATTCTTTATGTAGTCTTGACACAAGTCCTATGTTGCATACAAACTTTCATGTGCTTTGTATGATGTTAATATAACCATACCAATTTTCTTTTGGCTGCTATTTGATTAGTGTGATTCTTCTATCATTTCACATTCAACCTTCTAAGATTTAGGTGTGTCTCCTGCTGCTGCTGCTGCTGCTAAGTCGCTTCAGTCATGTCCAACTCTGTGCAACCCCAGAGACGGCAGCCCACCAGGCTCCGCCGTCCCTGGGATTCTCCAGGCAAGAACACTGGAGTGGGTTGCCATTTCCTTCTCCAATGCATGAAAGTGAAAAGTGAAAGTGAAGTCACTTAGTCGTGTCCGACTCTTAGCGACCCCATGGACTGCAGCCCACCAGGCTCCTCTGTCCATGGGATTTTCTAGGCAAGAGTACTGGAGTGGGGTGCCATTGCCTTCTCCAAGGTGTGTCTCCTGTATTATAGTGACATAGAAATAAATCCAAATATTTTCTACTAATTACTGTTTATAGATGTGTCTCCTATAGACAGTAATTAGTAGAAAATATTTGGGTTTATTTCTATGTCACTATAATATGTAATAACTTACCATGCTAATTATTTTGCTCCTCTCTCAACCCTTTTCCTGCCTTCTTTTAGCATTACAGAGCTTATACTCTCTTTTCCCACTCTACTTTTAGTAGTCATCCTTAAAATTTTTAAGTTTGGTGGTGGCTCAGAGGTAAAGCGTCTGCCTGCAATGCAGGAGACCCAGATTCAATCCCTGGGTTGGGAAGATCCCCTGGAGAAGGGAATTGCAACCCATTCTGGTACTCTTGCCTGGAAAATCCCATGGACAGAGAAGCCTGGTAGGCTACACTCCATGGGGGTCGCAAAGAGTCAACAGGACTGAGTGAGTTCACTTTCATTTTCTTTCCTTTTATCCAAAGACTGCATCACAAGTTCCTCATTGAACACATCACCACATCCTGAATGCTGTTCAGGAGTTTGAGCTTTAGTTGTTGAAATTTATATTTAAGATATAAAAAAATTTAAATCTTTACAATCAGTATTAAATTTACTACCATATTTTATCAGTATTTGCATTCATCTATTCTTATATCTTACATAATTTATCAGTGTTTCCACTCATCATCTATTCTTATATCTTATACCTTCCTTTGAATTTACTTTCCTTCGTTCCTTTGTTGTGTTCTTCTTTCCCCTGTTTGTTTTATTTGGAGGGGTGTTGTTTTTTAGACATACATCTTTAGTAGTTCTTTCAGTGAGGATATATGCCAGCTCATTTGTTTTATGTTGGTTTTTTTTCCCCCCTTCAGCTGTGCAGCATGGCTTGCAGGACCTTAGTTCCCTGACCAGGGACTGAACCCAGTGAAAGCACCGAGTCCTAGCCACTGGACCACAAGGTAAGTCCCTCATTAGTTTTTAAATGTCTGAAAATGTTCTATTTTGCCTTGATTCTTACAAAGTAATTCAACTGGATATAAAATACAAGTTGACATTTATTTTCTCTCAGTCATTTTGCAAATACTCCTCTGTACATATTGTTGATGAAAAGAAAGCTGTTGTCAGCCTGTCAATTCTTTGCAGGTTATCTTTTCTGTCCTATAACTTCCAATAAACAGTAGCATTATCTGTTTCCAGTCATCTATCATTCTGATAACTTCGAACTGCTTTTCCTATCATGGGGAATTATCTTGTACAGATGCAAAAAATGCAGGTCTCTCTGGCTGCTTGATAGGAGCTTATGAGCACTCCAGACTCTGAATTTCAGTCTAACAGGGGAAAAGGAGGAATAAGAAAGAATCTGTTTTGGTGGAGGATGCTAAGTTTCCAAAGGCAGGCCTCTCTGGCTGCTTGATAGGAGCTTATGAGCACTCAGACTCTGAATTTCAGTCTAATGGGAGAAAAGGAGAAATAGGAAAGAATCAGTTTTGGTGCTGGATGCTAAGTTTCCAAAGGCAGCCTAGTTTCCAAAAGTAGCCACTACTTCTAGTTTTCAAAGGCAGCTGCTAGTGGCAGCAGCCCCTGGCTACTCGGTAGTATTACTGACAGTATTGAGTGCCTAGCAGTGGAAGCAGGGGTTTCTTCAACAGATGGGTTCTGCAGCAGAATCTGGGGCATGGATAGTCTCCATGAACCTGAATTTGAACATATAAGAGACGGTAGAAGACAGAGGAGCCTGGCATGATGCAGTCTATGGGGTCACAAACGGTTGGACACGACTTAGCAACTGATCAACAACATAGTCTTTGGACCTCCGAGGGGATTTGTGATGTAAAAAACTTGTTTTATGTGTAAATTAGCCTGAGTCAGTTTCATTTAAACTTAAGAATGCAAAAACTTTGTGATGTAATCTTTAATAATGTTCAGAATGGCTTCTTTGAAAAGATGTGGAAAAAACTCTGAAAAGCATATGTGATTTTTTTTTTTTAATTAAGATGACCAAAGAAAGAGTAATTTCTCTTTGTGGGTCTTACCTTTCCCCCAACCAGAGGCAATATGTGCATTTTCCCAGTCTGACAATCCTTCACTGAGGACACGATGAGGCAGGTGCCACAGAGAACAACCAGGCGTTCAGCCCACTTATGCAGCTGGGTCTTTCCCTTGCGTACATTATAGATGCCAGACAGAAGGATTCGATCCAGATGATCCATCTGGCATGGTTTTTCTGAAAAAAAAAAAAAAAAAAAAAGAGTACACAGAAGCCACCATTAAGGTAGTACAAAAATAATGAAAGCGAAAAAGAAAGCATTACATGTCAACATTCAGCAACCCTAATACAGATTTAAGTAACTAAGCAATATAAGTATTACAAAATAAGCTCTCAGTCTTAAAATGTTGTCCAGCCCTGAAGTTATATAATGGGAGCACTATGAATTTTGGATGCTACCATCAATCCTTCTTCCAGTCATAGCTCCCATGTACACAAGAAAGGCAGCATGACAGAGTAGTTAAGATCATGTACTTGGGAGTCAGATATTCAAACTTAAGTTCTGCTACTTACTTTGATTCCTTGAACTACATAATCTCACTAACCTTGACATTCCCCATTTATACAGTTCAGATCTTAATACTATCTACCTTTGGAAGGTCCTTATAAAAAAGTAAGATAATAAATGTAAAGTAGTAAGCATGGTTTTAGATACAAAAGAAGTATGAAATAAGAGACAGCCACTATTGTTGTGCTTAGTCTACTGCAGAACGAAGAAATTAATGACTAGTTCTGTACACAATCCTCCATCTTCCTGCTCTTTGTGAGGAAAAGCTTTTGACTGATATTTCAATCAACTATCCCAATTATGGTAGCAGAAGCTGATACAGACATGCAAGAGCGTCTCTATCTTTTCCCACCCTTTATAAAACTTTACATGACAGATAATAGTGAACAAAACAGAGGATTATGACAGAAGAAATGTTCTTGGTTAAAGTACTACTGGAAATAGACAGTAACTCTACACATAAACGAACAGAAGCAGCAACAGTATTGAGGCTGAGCAAACAGTCTCAAAACAGACTGGAAAGTGAAAAAACTGGGTTGTACTCAATACTATTACATAATTGATTAAACCCTGGGCTGATCATGGTACCCTTTTGACTGTGTGTTTCCTGTATAAAAAATGAGGAAATGGTCTGGCTTACTTCAAAGCTTTAAACTTTGTATGTTAACACCACCATTTCTCCTTCTAGTCTAGGCTAATCCTTTCATCATCATATTCTAAATTCCATGTTCTTTGGGGAGTTTGGTTCTTCTTCCTTCTCACTCTTCAATTCCACCCTCCTTATTGTTTCTATCAAAGCTACAAAAGCACTCAAGTCTTCTCCAGTTCCCTCTCAGTCTCAACTGTAGAATTCCTTTAGATCAGGGATTCTCCAATTTCTATGTGCCCAAGAATTATCTGAGAATTAGTTTATAATGCAGAACGCCAAGACCTACCCACAGAGAGTTTAATTCAAAGGATCTGGGATGGAACAAAGGAAAGTACGTTTTAACAAGTATCTCAAGTAATTTAAATGCAGATGGCCCACAAATCATATTTTAAGAAACTCTATAAATTTATCCTTTTAAGGCTCTTTTCTTCTCATTTGTGCTTCTATAGTAGCTATCTGTAACTACTCTCAGAAAGGAATATTCAATTTTGGGGGGAATAAGTTATTTATACACAAAATAATATGCTGTCTTATTATTATTTTTGGAGGGTTGCTAAGTCTCTGATCTTCTGAAAGTGGTAAAAAACAGAATGAGGAAGTTCTAATAAATGTTTGGAATGACTAATAGTTCTAGTTAAAAACAGACTTACAATCTCAAAAGTCAAGATTCTAAGTGGAAAACTATGGTATACTTTGAAATGTTCTATAAAGAAAATAGAAAATAGGGGCTTCCCAGGTGGCACTAGTGGTAAAGAACCCACTTGCCAATGCAGGAGATGTAAGAGACACAGGTTTGATCCCTGGGTCAGGAAGATCCCCTGGAGAAGGGCCTGGCAACCCACTCCAGTATGTCTGCCTGGAGAATCCCATGGACAAAGAAGCCTGGTAGGCTGCAGTCTGAGCAACTAACACTTTCATTTTCATAAAGAACATGGATTGTTTTATAATTTAAGGGGAAAAAAAAGTTTCTAAAAAATCAAGGAGAGTTCTCTAACAATGCCCATAGTATAATCTCTAAACATTATGTTTCATTAAAATGAACCAGGAATCCTTAGAAAAATCACCTATTCCGGGTGTGAATCATGATGAAAAGATCAGCTTAGGACATCTTTTTGTGTAAGAACTTAATGGAAAAATCTACAATGTTACCAAAGACTATGCTGGGCTAGGCTCAGTCACTCAGTCGTGTCTGACTCTTTGGACCCCATGGACTGTATCCCCTCAGGCTCCTCTGTCCATGGGATTTTCCGAGCAGGAATACTGGAATGGGTTGACATTTCCTCCTCTGAGGGATCTTCCTGATCCAGGTATTGAGCCTGCATATCCTGTGGCTTCTGCATTGACAGGCAGATTCTTTACCACTGAGCCAACTGCGTAGCCCTACTGGGGTCATGTTGGAAGGACACAGAGGCAACCTGAAAGAGCTCCCAGGAACTGAGATGAGACAAATTAAGCATCAGAAAAGAAAAATGGCTGCAATGAATTGAAACAAACATACATAAGCCCATGAGAGCATGATGATACTCAAAACAGACAATAAAAAATGAAGTTACACAGACCTTGTGAATATAAACTGAAAGGTAAAGCAATAGAGCTTCTAGAAAATAATAAAGCGAGGGACTGGTAAATTAGACTCCATCAAAATGAAATACTTCTTTTAATGAAAAGATATCATTAAGGTTCTGGTTCTGAGTTAGAGAAAGCACACTCGGTCCGCCCTATCTCTCCCACTGAATTCACCTATAAAACCTGAACACAACATCTGGAATGCTGGAGAACCCTAAACAGGCTGAACACAAAGAAAGTCAAGCCCAGACAGTTCATAATTAAATTGCTGAAAATTAAAGACAAAGGAAAAATCTTTAAAGCCAGAGGAAAATGAAGCACTGTTTATATGGGAACAGCTGCTTGAGCAACTGCATGAAGGCTGCGTAGGAGCGCTCTGTACTATCTTTCTAACTGCTCTGAAAACCTAAAGCTAGTTCAAAATAAAAAGTTAAACTGACAAATAAATAAATGCTGGCTGGTATTAATGGGAGTTAAAATGAAACATTTACTTACATTGTAAGAGTAAAACAGGAAACTTCAAAACAAATTTCAAACTTGGAAGCAGTGGTTGGTGAAGCAATCCCACCATGTGGTTTCGTGACCCTGAACAAGTTTTATTAATATATTTTTAGGCCTTAATTTCCCAAGTTAAAGACCAAGGAGCTGGATTAGATGATCCCTAGTCCTCCCCAGGTCTCACATTTTATGGATCCTTTTTATTCCTCTAAACTGTTTCTCTATCAACTAAATACTAAGAGTACCTTAGAGGTTAAGAAGATGAGATTTAGAATCAGTTAAGACCTCTCCGGAGTAATAATATCTACCTGAATGCTTGTAAGGATGAATTGAAAAAGTACACAGAGTGCTCAGCACCTTAGTATGTGCTCAGCACATAGTGAGCGTATATAATAAAAGATAGTCATTATTAATATAATGAAAGTCCTGCCTTAAGCCTCCTTCTTTCCTATATTTTAAGTATTACTTTCAATCTTTAACAGCTTCCACAGATTTAACACTCCCATGTACCTGACTCCCAGATCTGTATTTCCAAAGCTCCTGGTTCCACATATCCGACAACCTGCCAGACATCTCCAACTGGATGTCTACCACTGCTAACAGTTACACTTGCCTGAAACCAGATTCTTCTCACAACTCAAGTCCTATCATTCTCCCAAAGCCGCCCAGGCTCAAAACCTCAGTTAGTTTTGCCTCTTAGGATCTCTTCCTCAACACCTTTTTTAAATCAACCACCAACATTTACTATTCCTTCAAAAAGTCTCTATATGAATGATTCCTTCCATTTCCTAGTTCAGATCCCTAATTCAAGCCTGAATTGTTATCCATTTGCCAGAATCATCCTTCTCAGCCCCATATGGATCCCATCACTTCCTCTACCATCTGCCAAAATGAAGGACAAATTTCTGATATTGCACTCAAGGCCCAGAACAATCTGGACTCAAATTATCTGATTCACAGAACATGCACTGAAATTTCTAATACCCTTCCTCTGTCCTCCTTTTCCTTTGTGATTACTGAAATTGTGCCCATTTTTAAGGAACCAACTCAAAAACTACTTCTTCAGAAAGATTTCTCTGTTTCTAGAGACCTTCCTGATTTTCTAGAAGAACAGTAAAGGGGAACTTCCCCATTGTCTATTACAATCTATCATGTAGGTATATTAATAAAAAATAGTGTTGGTATTAGCATTAGACAAAGAGATCAGTGTAATAGGATAGAGTCTAAAAATAAACCTCTGCCTGTATAGGAACTTAATAAAGGTGATGCATCAGATCAGTAGGAAAAGGATGAGCTATTTCATAAGTATTGTTGGGACAACTGGCTATCAGTAGAGAAAAAAAATAAAGTTAGATTCCTACCTCATATCATATTTTAAAAACTATAAAAATATTTCAAGAAAATATAGAGGATGTTTATGACCTAGGACAGGAAAGGAATGTAAATGTATTAAAGGAAAATATTCATAAATATGACTAAGTAAGTCTTCTGCACCATAAAAAAACAATAAATAAAACTACAAAACAAGTTATAAGCTGGAAGAAAAATATGTCACAAATACAGCATCCAGAGGATTTATATTCAGAATATATACACAAATCTTTCAGATAATAAGAAAAAAGATAAACAGAAATATATAAAGGCTAATTCAAAGAAGAAATTAAGATCTAATATAACTCTGAAACAATATTCCACCATTCTAGTAATCAAGGAAATTAAAACAATGAGACCATCATTTAATCCATCAGATTTGTAAAAACTTTAAATGCTAATAATATTAAAAGTCCCAATAATTTCATGTTTAAAGATATACTCTGAAGAACAGGTGTACAAAGATGAAATTTTACCATAATGCTGTGTAAAATAGCACATCACTAGGGAGACTGTTATATAAACTACAATACATACGTGACATTCAACAGTATGCAACGTAAAGAAATGCATATAAAAGAGTTTAAAAAAGACCTCCAAATGCTGCTGGGAGAAAAAAAGCATGAAAACCAATACCAAATGATAGGATTTACAAAAAAAAAAAACAAACCATATTTCTACAAATACACATTAGATAGGAATAAAAGTTAGAAAATTCTCAACAGGTATATACCAAATTTATTAATATATCATAATTATCACACTAATGTCATTGCTTAATAGATACCACTATTGGTATATACTTGTACTGACTCAAAAACACTGCTTGTAGGAATCACTTCCTCCCTCAGCCCTAGAGGTCAGCTATTCTCTTGACTTTTAGAATAATCACTTCCTTGTTTTCTTTGTATTTTCGCTACTTATGTATTAGTTATAGTGGTTTTAACTACTGTAACAAAAAGAATGTACATAATTCAACAGAAATCTAATTTTCTGCTGCTACTAAGCTGCTAAGTCACTTCAGTCGTGTCTGACTCTGTGCGACCCCACAGATGGCAGCCCACCAGGCTCCCCCCATCCCTGGGATTCTCCAGGCAGGAATACTGGAGTGGGCGGGCAATATGGGTTGCCAGGAGTCAACTCTGTTGAGAAACTCCAGCTGAAGGTGGCTTTGCTATTTCAACACATGACTTCAACGTTGCTCGGATGACTGCCTCCCTAGCCTACAGGAGAGGAAAAGAACAAGAAGTCTGCATGGGAAGATTTAGGAACCAGGTGTAAAAGTGGCACACAACAATTTCATTCCATACCACTGATAAAAATTTGTCACAGGCACACATCTAACTGCATAAAAGATTGAGACTGAGGTATAGCTGAGCAGTTAAGCCCAGTCTTATTATGGAAGAAGGAAAGAGCAGATCTGATGGACAAACAGTAGTCCTGTCACACGCCTCTAAACAATATGGCTGAGTTTTGCTTGTTTTCAAATTTTAAATGAATGGAAACATAATATGTGATTCTTTCGTATCTAGTTTCTTTTGTATGTGTTTATGCCCCTTGGATGGAAGTGTCTCAGACAACCTGTGAGAGAATATGGGACATAAAGAAACGCTCAGGCTGGGTGCTATGCTACCTGAACTATCCGGTCCCAGCAAATCATACCTCCCAGACTCCACTTCCTCATACATAAGGAGTTGATTAACTGACTCTCTTAATCTCTGTGATCAATCATAATACCCACTCATCTTTAGTCACACATGTTATTTCAAGGCTTTTATATCATGAATCTGCACTGAGTCACTCTACTCATTTTCCCCTAGCACCCACACCAGCAAGACTGATAACTGGCATCTGCACAATGGCCCTTGAAGTACTGAGCAACTTTTATATTCGGCAAACACAGCAAAACTAACTGGCCTGAACTTGGGCCCCTCTGACCCTCGCCTTATTAAGACTATATTCTAACCTAAGGTAACTCACCAAAGGCTCTATACATGAAATATTGAAAGCTGATTGGTAAGCTATTAATATTTGCTTCAAAAAATACTTCAAATTCTTTAATACTCCTTTCTTCAAAAGGTGAGGCCTAATTCCCCACTCAACAGTGTGTGTGCTGTTTTTGGTGACACAATTCTAATGAACAGAAAGTGGTAAAAACAATGGTGACTTATGAAATGAGGTCATAAAAAACTGAATTTGTTGTGTGTGTTTGCATATACATGTATGCACACGCTCATGTGCATGTGTGTGTGTGTCTCATTGCTGGCGGCAGTTAGCTGCCACAACATGAAGACATTTACGCAGCTCAAGAGGGCGTCCACATAGCAAGGAACTGAGATCTCCTGCCAAAAGCTGGTGAGAAACTAGGGCCTTTACCAACAGCCACATGAGTGAGCCACGATAGAAGTGAATCTTCCAGCCCCACTCAAGCCTATACAGCTTCAGCCAATATTAAAGAGGACTATCTCAGGGCTTCCCTGGCGGTCTAGTGTTTAAGACTCTATCTGCCAATGGAGGTGACACAGGTTCGAGCCCTGGTCCAGGACAATTCCACATGCATGCTGTGGGGCAACTAAGCCCATGCATCACAGCTACTGAGCCTGCGCTCTAGAGCCTATGAGCCACAACTACAGAGGCCTGCGCACCTAGAGCCTGTGCTCCACAACAAGAGAACCACTGCAATGGAAACCCAGGCACCACAACTAGAAACTAGCCCCTACGCTCTGCAGCTAGAGAAAGCCCGCACACAGCAACAAAAGACCTAATGCAACCAAAAATTTAAAAAGTAGATAAAATTTTTTAAAAAAAGAATAAAGTATTTAGGATAAATTTAACCAAGAAGGTGCAAGACTCATACACTGAAAGGAAAAACAACCCTAAAAAAGAATAAAGCTTACTAAATTCAACAATATACACATCTGATGAGTCCATCAAATGTTAAGTCATATATAATAACCACCTACTTCTCAACATTCTCAAACTATCCAGAAGTTCATGACCCTTATAAGGAATTTGAAAATCTGAAACTAAAGCTCTGATTTAATCGAGATGCTGGCAAAGGTACATAATAATTCAGAAGTCAGCAAAACACTAGAACAAAAAGAGCAAAAATAAAAAGAGAAGACTATTGCTGTTGTTTTCTGATTGCCTAAGTAAAGGCAGCTTTGAATAAAATATTTTTAAAAGGCTGAAGTTATAGGTACAAATAATCAATTTTAAAAAGTTAATGCTGTATTTAAAATGGATAAATAACAAAGACCTTCTATAAAGCACAGCGAACTCTGCTCAATGTTATGTGGCTGCCTGGATGGGAGAAGAGATTGAGGGAAGAATGGATACATGTATATGAGTGCCTTTGCTGCTCATCTGAAACTATCACAACATTGTTAACTAGCTATACCCTAATACAAAACAAAACGTTGTTTTTTTTAAAGTAGTTAATATATTCACAAAGCCACTGAAAAATTCTTACCACCATAAAATCGGAGCATACAGCCAAGGTCAGGATTTGCTGCCTCCTCTTGTATTCGCGCAGGGTCATCAAACCCCAGCCTGGATAAGTAATCATAAACAATCTGAAGAGGTCGTTCAGTAGGTTCCAATCTCCTGCTTACACAAGTCAGAAGAAAAATATTTGGTAAGTTATAAACACACTTTATTTGATTTTTTAAATCTTTCAATATGTTCTAGATTTTTACTTCTATATCAATTTTCTTTAATATCTTATGATACAACTAGTGGTGCTCAAAGTTTCTGGTCTCAGGATCCCTCTGTAGTCTTTGAAGCCCCCAAAGAGCTTTTGTTTACATGGGGCTTATCTACTGATAGTTACATGGGGTATACCTATTGACATTTATCTACTTATTTACTGAGAAACTAAAATTAAGAATTTCTAACTATTTATTCATTTTTAAGTAAAAATAAACCCCATTACATGTTAACAAATATTTTCTGAAAACTGTATTTTCAAAATAGGACAAATATAGTGGGACTTATACTGTTCAGCACTTTGTAAATCTCTTTAATAACTGGATAACAGAAGGCGGATAAGCTCTAAGATATCTAGTCTCTAGAAATCTCCATTGTATGCTTATGAGACTGAGAATTAAAAAGAAAATTAATACCCCATTATTATGAAATAGTTTTGACCTCATGAACCTCTTTAAAGAATCTCAGAGACCCCCAGAAGTTCCTTTGAGAATCTCTGGTTCAAACTTAAAGGCATCAAAACTATGAGATGTAAAAGATTATACTCAGCCATAACTGATTTCACATAAGCTGGAACACAATTAAAAATGGAGACTTTGGGTTGCTGATCTCTGGCTTCATAGATGGATTTTTCCAAAAAAGTCAGGAATGAACTGCCCAATAATTATCCAGAAATCATTGTGTTACATGGTTATGACTGAAAGCAAGAGAAAGCCAGAATGTCAGTAATCATTTGTGGCTTCTGGGGATACTGCATATTTTAAAATCACATGAACTTAAAGCTTCCTTTACAATTATTTTAGGAGAAAGCAAACAGTTATAACAAATACAGCAGCTGAGAGCATGAACTCCAAAAGTCAGACTGCCTGGGTCTGAGTCTTACTTCTGCCACTTATCAGCTCATGTGTGTCCTTAGACAAATTATTTAACCTCCCTGACTTCTTCCTCACCAGCATAATGGGAATGACAACAGTGCCTAACTCACAGGGTTGTTACTAGAAGTATTTATTTATTTGCTTATAAGAAGATATCATACAGTACATAAAGGGCTTAGCAAATTATTTCACATGTAGTAGTGTTCAATAACATACTGACAATTATTATTCAAAAAATTCTTAGGAATGGAATAAAACTTTAATGAGAATAAAAATCGAATGTCTCCCCCAACTGAAACAACAATCAAAAAACAAGTATAGGAAAGCCTATGTGTTTAAAATATCTTGAAGAACATCACTCTTTAAAAGGATTCTGTTTAGAAAACTTTAAGACTTGTATTAATCGCAAGAAACATGATACATCTTCCATCAAGGCATAAAGACATGAAGGATCTGTGTTTTGTGGTTCAAGAACTAGAAAATACTAGCTGGCAATAAGATTTACTTTTTAAAAACATGAAATGAGAATGCTACAAAGTGAAATATAAACAACTGTAAAAAATTATAATGTAGAAATGGAAATCATATTGATGCATACAAAAAAAAGACAAAAATAAAAGCCATGATGTGGCCCCTCCTGACCCTCCTGGCTCAGTTCTGACTTCCAGCTTCTGTAAACTCAGAACTACTACATGGGGAACGACCAAAGAACTAAAAGCCTACAAAGATCAGCAAATACTGAATTTAAAAGAAATGGAAAATATATTTTTCAAAATAAAAACATCAGTTACAATGAATCTCTAATCAAATAAAAGTCCACAAAGGGCTGTGACAATATTGGGCACCTTCCTCATACAATGGTAGACTCCTTCAAAGAAGGATACATTTTAAGAGAGACCAACTATCCTGGAGGGGTCAATTAGTCATGTAACAGGAAGACTGGCAGAAGGATTAATATGAAGACAGGGTGACGAGGGACATAAACAGCTCCATCTTTCCATGTCAAGAATGGTTATTAGATTTAGTCTAGATTGATCCAAAGAAAGGCACTATGACCAGTAAGAAGAAGTTGCACAGGTAGACTTGGATTAAAAATGAGGCAGAACCTTAACAATTAGAGATGCCCAATAATGAAACAGACTGTCCATCAAAATAGCTCAGAGAGAGCCACCTGTCACAGACAATTTAGAAGAGTCTGCTCTAGGAATCAAGTCAGGCCAGATGATCGTTAGGGTCTTTTACAACTCAGGGGTCCATGATGTATCTAAGACATCTTCCTAATATAATACAAATTCTACCTAAACACTGCTATTATTTTTGGATACAGAGTTCAATGTTTTTAACTATAATTCCACATATATGGTATATATATATATATATATGACTATATATACACTATAATGATCACATATTAAGACCAAGAAATTTTAATTCAAGCTCTATCTTATCAGCTCAATTTTCTTATTTCTCTCTGGAAAACCAAGACAATTGTAAACATCCCAACATATTTTGCATCATCAGATTTCCTGATCTAAAAAGGCTCTGTAGATTTTGGAAACCCTCTTTAACTATTTCCACCAAAAGAAAGTATTTTCCCTGGGAGAGAGGGAAAAAAACTAAGAGAATCTCCACATCTGCACTCATCAATTTAGCATGAGTGAGCAAACAAGAAATATTTCAAGAACTGCAAAAACAAGTAAAACAAGGGACTAATTCCATGTACTCATTAAACTCATCTGCTTAAGGGAGTAGAGAGTATGGGGGAGGGAAAATTCTATCATATGCTTATGGATCAATTCTTACAAAGTTCCAAAAGTTTAACAGGCTGCTAATTAGCTATGTGTTAAATCTCTCATAAATCAAAGGAAATACACTCTATTGCAAAACAGGTGTAAGACAGAATATGTTAGCAAAGAAAGGTTCCATTCATCATTTGAAATACTTCCGTTAAGGCTTTAAGAAGAGACAATAAGACTATTGTTAACAGTGTGCTTCTCGGGCTTCCAGAAGCTACAATAGTCCTTATAAATCTGAATATATGTGCATCTGGTTATTTTTCTCCAAACCAGCCAACCAATACAGTAATGTTATCAACAGTGTTTGTAGCTCTTGCATGCTAAGTCACTTCAATCATGTCCAACTCTTTGCAACCCTATGGACTGTAGCCCGTGTAGCTCTTAGCCAACAGTTATTCTGAACAGTGCCCATAGTTAAGTTACAGGTAAAAGAAGAGTAAGTTTCATTTCAGGGATCACTCCACATCAAGGAACATGAAACCGAGTAAACTCCAGGATACAGTGGAAGACAGAGGAATCTGGTGTGCTATACAATCCACGGGACCCCAAAGAGTAGGTCTTTAGTGACTAAACAACAACAATCACTCCACAAGAACTCTAGTTAATAGTGGGAGTACATTCTTGCAACCCAACACATTGTATCCAAGACCCTAACACAGCACAGAGCAGCATTTTATACATCAAAGTCAGGTTAAAACTCAATCTCTGGCCAATAAGGTAAAATCTGCAAACTTTTAAGACCAACAATACATATAATGATAGAGAAAACAAGGATACGTCAATGCATGTTTACTCCACATCTGACACTATGATCGGAGAAGGCAATGGCACCCCACTCCAGTACTCTTGCCTGGAAAATCCCATGGACCGAGAAGCCTGGAAGGCTGCAGTCCATGGGGTCGTTGAGGGTCGGACACGACTGAGCGACTTCACTTTCACTTTTCACTTTCCTGCATTGGAGAAGGAAATGGCAACCCACTCCAGTGTTCTTCCTGGAGAGTTCCAGGGACGGGGGAGCCTGGTGGGCTGCCGTCTATAGGGTGGCACAGAGTCGGACACGACTGAAGTGACTTAGCAGCAACAGCAGCAGACGACACTATGCTAGAAGTGTCTCACATTTTACAAAACTAGGAAATAACTAAAAGAGAGAGTCGCATAATTAGTACATATGGCATCAGGGTTTGAACCTATGTCAATTTCCTTACAAAGCCTCTCCTTTAGGCAAACAATATTATTTTTAAATGTAGTTAATTTATGCAGAAGCGAGCTCAAAGTACTTCCTATGTTAACTTATACCAGGAATGTAAAAAATTACGTTTTAAAATCACTGTACATCGTTAGTCTGATACATCCTCATTTCAAAGATACACTATTTTTATGCATCACTGTTGTATAAGAATCCTGCTAGTCTTTGTAGTCCCTGGTTTCTGTGAGAGAGATTTTAGATTCTTGAAATTTCCTGAGTAATGGAAGTATCATAGTTATTCACAAGCGCCTTTAATCACCTCTCAGTTCATGCTAAGAGATGAGCTGACACAGGATGGGAGCTGGTCACAGAAAGACCAACCTCCTGAAGAGAGGCTTGGGGCTTGACATTAGCCCGATCTTGGGGGAGGAGAGGGCTGGAGATTTAAATCTGAGTTCAAGCACAAGATCAAGGATTAAATCAATCAATCCTACCCTGTAACTCAACAAAAACTGTACTGAAGCTTCCTGGTGGATGAACACACTCACGTGCTGGGAGGGAAACAGGGATGCTCCCTATGTGTGTATTCATTTGGCTCAGACAATAGAGAATCAATCCCTGATTTGAGAAGATCCCCTGGAGAAGGCAATGGCTACCCACTCCAGTATTCTTGCCTGGAGAATTTCAAAGACAGAGGAACCCGGTGGGCCATAGTCCTTGGGGTTACAAAGAATTAGACATGACTGAGCGACTAACACCTATACTTAAATCTTAATCTTAAATACCGCTTCCTTGAGTTCGGTGAGATATTCTAGTGAATTACTGAACCTGAAGGGGTGCAATAACATTGTGATAGTTGCAGGTGTAATGTCCTTTAACTTGTGAAGGAAGTCTGTGCAAAGTCTGGGTGGTTACTGTCAGAACTGTATCGTAGTAAACCAGACTGGCATTGCAATAACCATTAAGAAAAAAAAACACTGCCAATTAGACTATGACCTATCAACAAATGTAAAATACACACTGATTTCAGAAGTGAAAAACTAAAATGTAAAAGCAAAAGACAAATTACTTAATGTATAACACATTCTTTTATAGTTTAAAATAGTACAGAAATATGAAACAAAACAAAAATAATCTTTTTCCTTCCTCAGAATTAATCAGCTCAGTATGTATTCTGAAACAGAATTTTCCACTCCCCTTTTTAATGTTAAAATATGGTAAACGAAACTTCAGACACTTGTAAGAGGTCACCCAGCAAATGAGTGATAGTAAAGGAATTACAACTCAGGATTCCAAATCGCAAGGGCATAACTTTCTGCTAGATATATCTTATCAACTATTAACGTATCTTAAAAAACAGTGTATCAGCTGTCTCTTATACACATCTTCTCAATAGGTTGAACTTCGACTATAGTACGACTCACATTACAGTGTTTTTCAAAATTTGTTTTGTTTCTGAGTCTTCTTTGATTCCTAGTAAGTAAAATCACCTGGGCCGGGACTGAGTCTCATTTGTTTCTAAGAAACCCTGATATCTGGGTCACAGTANATCTTGAAGAACATCACTCTTTAAAAGGATTCTGTTTAGAAAACTTTAAGACTTGTATTAATCGCAAGAAACATGATACATCTTCCATCAAGGCATAAAGACATGAAGGATCTGTGTTTTGTGGTTCAAGAACTAGAAAATACTAGCTGGCAATAAGATTTACTTTTTAAAAACATGAAATGAGAATGCTACAAAGTGAAATATAAACAACTGTAAAAAATTATAATGTAGAAATGGAAATCATATTGATGCATACAAAAAAAAGACAAAAATAAAAGCCATGATGTGGCCCCTCCTGACCCTCCTGGCTCAGTTCTGACTTCCAGCTTCTGTAAACTCAGAACTACTACATGGGGAACGACCAAAGAACTAAAAGCCTACAAAGATCAGCAAATACTGAATTTAAAAGAAATGGAAAATATATTTTTCAAAATAAAAACATCAGTTACAATGAATCTCTAATCAAATAAAAGTCCACAAAGGGCTGTGACAATATTGGGCACCTTCCTCATACAATGGTAGACTCCTTCAAAGAAGGATACATTTTAAGAGAGACCAACTATCCTGGAGGGGTCAATTAGTCATGTAACAGGAAGACTGGCAGAAGGATTAATATGAAGACAGGGTGACGAGGGACATAAACAGCTCCATCTTTCCATGTCAAGAATGGTTATTAGATTTAGTCTAGATTGATCCAAAGAAAGGCACTATGACCAGTAAGAAGAAGTTGCACAGGTAGACTTGGATTAAAAATGAGGCAGAACCTTAACAATTAGAGATGCCCAATAATGAAACAGACTGTCCATCAAAATAGCTCAGAGAGAGCCACCTGTCACAGACAATTTAGAAGAGTCTGCTCTAGGAATCAAGTCAGGCCAGATGATCGTTAGGGTCTTTTACAACTCAGGGGTCCATGATGTATCTAAGACATCTTCCTAATATAATACAAATTCTACCTAAACACTGCTATTATTTTTGGATACAGAGTTCAATGTTTTTAACTATAATTCCACATATATGGTATATATATATATATATATGACTATATATACACTATAATGATCACATATTAAGACCAAGAAATTTTAATTCAAGCTCTATCTTATCAGCTCAATTTTCTTATTTCTCTCTGGAAAACCAAGACAATTGTAAACATCCCAACATATTTTGCATCATCAGATTTCCTGATCTAAAAAGGCTCTGTAGATTTTGGAAACCCTCTTTAACTATTTCCACCAAAAGAAAGTATTTTCCCTGGGAGAGAGGGAAAAAAACTAAGAGAATCTCCACATCTGCACTCATCAATTTAGCATGAGTGAGCAAACAAGAAATATTTCAAGAACTGCAAAAACAAGTAAAACAAGGGACTAATTCCATGTACTCATTAAACTCATCTGCTTAAGGGAGTAGAGAGTATGGGGGAGGGAAAATTCTATCATATGCTTATGGATCAATTCTTACAAAGTTCCAAAAGTTTAACAGGCTGCTAATTAGCTATGTGTTAAATCTCTCATAAATCAAAGGAAATACACTCTATTGCAAAACAGGTGTAAGACAGAATATGTTAGCAAAGAAAGGTTCCATTCATCATTTGAAATACTTCCGTTAAGGCTTTAAGAAGAGACAATAAGACTATTGTTAACAGTGTGCTTCTCGGGCTTCCAGAAGCTACAATAGTCCTTATAAATCTGAATATATGTGCATCTGGTTATTTTTCTCCAAACCAGCCAACCAATACAGTAATGTTATCAACAGTGTTTGTAGCTCTTGCATGCTAAGTCACTTCAATCATGTCCAACTCTTTGCAACCCTATGGACTGTAGCCCGTGTAGCTCTTAGCCAACAGTTATTCTGAACAGTGCCCATAGTTAAGTTACAGGTAAAAGAAGAGTAAGTTTCATTTCAGGGATCACTCCACATCAAGGAACATGAAACCGAGTAAACTCCAGGATACAGTGGAAGACAGAGGAATCTGGTGTGCTATACAATCCACGGGACCCCAAAGAGTAGGTCTTTAGTGACTAAACAACAACAATCACTCCACAAGAACTCTAGTTAATAGTGGGAGTACATTCTTGCAACCCAACACATTGTATCCAAGACCCTAACACAGCACAGAGCAGCATTTTATACATCAAAGTCAGGTTAAAACTCAATCTCTGGCCAATAAGGTAAAATCTGCAAACTTTTAAGACCAACAATACATATAATGATAGAGAAAACAAGGATACGTCAATGCATGTTTACTCCACATCTGACACTATGATCGGAGAAGGCAATGGCACCCCACTCCAGTACTCTTGCCTGGAAAATCCCATGGACCGAGAAGCCTGGAAGGCTGCAGTCCATGGGGTCGTTGAGGGTCGGACACGACTGAGCGACTTCACTTTCACTTTTCACTTTCCTGCATTGGAGAAGGAAATGGCAACCCACTCCAGTGTTCTTCCTGGAGAGTTCCAGGGACGGGGGAGCCTGGTGGGCTGCCGTCTATAGGGTGGCACAGAGTCGGACACGACTGAAGTGACTTAGCAGCAACAGCAGCAGACGACACTATGCTAGAAGTGTCTCACATTTTACAAAACTAGGAAATAACTAAAAGAGAGAGTCGCATAATTAGTACATATGGCATCAGGGTTTGAACCTATGTCAATTTCCTTACAAAGCCTCTCCTTTAGGCAAACAATATTATTTTTAAATGTAGTTAATTTATGCAGAAGCGAGCTCAAAGTACTTCCTATGTTAACTTATACCAGGAATGTAAAAAATTACGTTTTAAAATCACTGTACATCGTTAGTCTGATACATCCTCATTTCAAAGATACACTATTTTTATGCATCACTGTTGTATAAGAATCCTGCTAGTCTTTGTAGTCCCTGGTTTCTGTGAGAGAGATTTTAGATTCTTGAAATTTCCTGAGTAATGGAAGTATCATAGTTATTCACAAGCGCCTTTAATCACCTCTCAGTTCATGCTAAGAGATGAGCTGACACAGGATGGGAGCTGGTCACAGAAAGACCAACCTCCTGAAGAGAGGCTTGGGGCTTGACATTAGCCCGATCTTGGGGGAGGAGAGGGCTGGAGATTTAAATCTGAGTTCAAGCACAAGATCAAGGATTAAATCAATCAATCCTACCCTGTAACTCAACAAAAACTGTACTGAAGCTTCCTGGTGGATGAACACACTCACGTGCTGGGAGGGAAACAGGGATGCTCCCTATGTGTGTATTCATTTGGCTCAGACAATAGAGAATCAATCCCTGATTTGAGAAGATCCCCTGGAGAAGGCAATGGCTACCCACTCCAGTATTCTTGCCTGGAGAATTTCAAAGACAGAGGAACCCGGTGGGCCATAGTCCTTGGGGTTACAAAGAATTAGACATGACTGAGCGACTAACACCTATACTTAAATCTTAATCTTAAATACCGCTTCCTTGAGTTCGGTGAGATATTCTAGTGAATTACTGAACCTGAAGGGGTGCAATAACATTGTGATAGTTGCAGGTGTAATGTCCTTTAACTTGTGAAAGAAGTCTGTGCAAAGTCTGGGTGGTTACTGTCAGAACTGTATCGTAGTAAACCAGACTGGCATTGCAATAACCATTAAGAAAAAAAAACACTGCCAATTAGACTATGACCTATCAACAAATGTAAAATACACACTGATTTCAGAAGTGAAAAACTAAAATGTAAAAGCAAAAGACAAATTACTTAATGTATAACACATTCTTTTATAGTTTAAAATAGTACAGAAATATGAAACAAAACAAAAATAATCTTTTTCCTTCCTCAGAATTAATCAGCTCAGTATGTATTCTGAAACAGAATTTTCCACTCCCCTTTTTAATGTTAAAATATGGTAAACGAAACTTCAGACACTTGTAAGAGGTCACCCAGCAAATGAGTGATAGTAAAGGAATTACAACTCAGGATTCCAAATCGCAAGGGCATAACTTTCTGCTAGATATATCTTATCAACTATTAACGTATCTTAAAAAACAGTGTATCAGCCACCGAAATCTTAGTCATTTTGATGACTAAAAATAAAAGTAAATATATGACCATGAGCCAAAGGGCATTTCGTTTTGTTAAGGTAATGTTTTTACAACTTTTCAAAGAGGAGGCAATGATTACACTAAGCTTCACTAGTGAGTCATTTATCACTTAATAGTCCAATAAAACAGACAGACCAAATATTATGTAAAGAACACTGGACTAGGAGACAGGACACCTGTGTTCCAGCTATAGCTCTAGCACCACGCAGCTGCAGGAATGTGCTGTGGATCTGACCTCTCCAGACCTCAGTTTCACATCTATAAAATGAAGGAAAATGGTTTCTGTGACTTCCATGGGGAAGCTGCTAGCCTTTTAGGCAGGCCAATTTTTGCTGTACAAGACTTTCCCACACACTGGGGATATTAAGGTTCCCTGGCCCTTGTTCCCTAAATGCTGGTAATTCTCTCCTATAGTTGTGATGACAAAAGCGAGGCCCCCACACATATTCCCAGATGGAAAGGGCAGGAGGTGGCAGGGCTGTTAGGTCGGGTTCATTTTCCTAGTAGCTATCTCTCTTGGGTTCCTTCGAGTGCTAAAATTCTGTAAATTCATAACCCCTCAGTTAAATTCAAGTGACAAGTCCATAACTAAAAAAGAGTAAGGAAAGAAGAAAATCATGGATAATTTAGGAAAAATAATGGGGTAATTTTAGTGCCAATAATCCCATTTCTAGGACCCAGCCCACAGAAATCAACAATTTAAGATTCATGGGGAGAAAAAAAAAAAAAAAACTCATGGGCAAAGTTTAGTTATCACACTACTTCTGAGTGTTGAATGACTTGAAGCAACCCAAAGAGGTTAACACTAACTAGGGCCAGGCATCATTTTAAGTACTTTACTTCCTTGCAATTCAAAATGTAGCACATCATGTAGAAGCTTAACACAGACCTCAGAGCCACTGAATCAGAATCTGTCTTTCAACAAGCTCCCCAGGTGGACATTAGAGTTTAAGAAGCCTTACGAGTATAAACTCATTTAATTTTCATAACATGTATAATTTATTTAACCCTCGGATAATTCTATAATATAAATATTATCATCCTCCATTGTATAGATTAGTAAATTGAAGACAAAGCATTAGGTCACTTGCACAGTTAACAGTCTAAGCCAGGATTTGAACCCACAAGCTCTCAATCCAGAACCCAAGCTCTAAGCCATTACTGCATATTAGTTCTCAAGTTTTAAGTTACAACATATGCATAAAATATTCTGTAGCTATTAAAACTGGTATCTAAGGGATTTTTAATGACACAAGGAAATTAGGTGAGGTAAGCAGTAAATAAAATTGAATAAATAAATGGTATGAGTCCAATTATGTAATTTTAAAAAATTAGACATACCTACTAATTTTAAAAAAGATCTGGAAAAAAATGTCAGGGTGTTGGGGAAAGGGGAAGGTAATATATGGAAGCCAGTGTCAGAATCTAGAGTTCAAATTCCAGGTCTCACCAGCTGAGTGATTCTAGATGAAATGATTAACCCTTTTAAGACTCATTTCCCTCATCTATAAAATGGGGAGAATATTTACCTCACAAAATTGTCATGAGGATTAAATGAGATAATCTGCTAAAAGTCTAAGTATTGGAAATTATTATTTCTTTGTACATCTTTTCATTTTTTCCAAAATCTCTACAGTGATCGTAAACTACACTCCAATAAACAGCAAAAAAGTTATTAAAGAAGAGATATTGCCTGACCTTCAACATACTACTGGACCTCTCAAAAAGCCTCTATTTTCCTTACTAAGAAGGAATAATCCTACCCCTCTTACAGTTACTGTGAGGAGTTAAGGAGAAAAAAATGCATAAAGCAGTAAGCCTGATAACTAGCAAAAGAAAGCATTTAATGTTAGCTAAAATCTATCATCATCATTATTATTTCTTTGGCTAACTGAGACTTCTTTATCTCCCACTCCAGCAAAGTAAATATATCATATCTCAAATAATGTCTGATACAACTTATACATGGAATCTAAAAAAACACAATGAAACTAGTGAATGTGTAACAAAAAAGAAGCAGACTCATAGACACAGAGAACAAACTAGTGGTTACCTGCGAGGGGGTTGGGGGAGGTTTGGCAGGGGTGAAGAGTAGGAAGTACAAACTACTGGGTATAAGACATGCTATAAGGATGTACTGTATAACACAGGGAATACAGCCAATATTTTGTAGTAACTGTAAATGGAGTGCAACCTTTAAAAATTGTATAAAACATTAAAATTTTTTCTTAATTTTAGAAAAAGGAAAAAATACATTCATATATTCAAACCACAGTTCAACAGTGTTTTCATTATTTTGTAATCAATTGTTTTGTTTCCAAAGAGCTATTTCATTACAAAATTATCAAAGCTACACTCTCCGTTTTAAGAACAGTTTAGGTTCACAACAGTAAATTGTATTGCATTTAGACTCTTAACTCTCTTAATTAACAATACAATTAGTAGTAACAAGCCAATTCTAGTGGGCTTTTCTCCACTTTTCTAATATCCCTGTAAACATACACACTGGTTGGAGAAGGAAATGGCAACCCACTCCAGTGTTCTTGCCTGGAGAATCCCAGGGACAGGGGAGCCTGGTGGGCTGCCGTCCCTGGGGTCGCAAAGAGTTGGACACAACGGAAGGGACTTAGCAGCAGCAGCAGCAGGCAGCATCATACACACACAGGATCTGACCACTTCTCGCCATACCCCTCATCTAGATTATTACAACAGCCTCCAGACCTTTCCCTGCTTCCACCTTTACCGAGCTATGTTCTGTTCTCTGCCACAGTAGTCAGAGTCATCCTTTTAAGGTGTCAGGTCATGCACTTTTTGTTCACAATGAGCAATTGGATTTCCATCTCACTTCTTAGTTTACCGGCTTGGTCTTCTATTCCTCCAGTGCTTGGGCTTAATCTCCTACTATGCCCCCTTGAACATCCACTCAAACCCCTTTGGCTTTCCTGCTGTTCTCAGTGCACCAGGCAGAATGCTGCCTCAGTGCCTTTACACTTGCTGTAAATTCTGCCAAGAACTCTTCTCTCCTTCAGGTCCATGTGGCTAGCTCCCTTACCTTCTTCAGGACTCTGCCCAAATGTTATCTCCATTCAGCCCTCTCTGACCATCCTATTTAAAATAACAATTTCTGTCACTCTTACCTACTTAATTTTTTCCACAGCATTCAGCACCAACTAACATATTCTATTATTCTTTTTTTGTTTACTGTCTCACGCCCATTAAATATAAGCTTGAGAAAGGCATCTTCAACATTTTTAGAAGTATCTGGCACATAGTAAACAGTCAACTGAAGAGACTCAGCTCAACTCAAATATTTGTTGAATGAATTAAAAAGTGTTTTAATAAGAGAGGAACTTCTGATGTGCTGTGTTACAGGACCTGTGATGTATTATAAGACTGGATTTGCTAATATTCTGAGATAAATTCTTTTGATCATACTGAATGATTCTTTGAAAGTACTTTTACAATTAAATTTGCTTTGGTTTTTTTCACTTTTGTTCATAAAAAAAACATACACACTGGTATACAGATGAGTAAGTCTAAGGTTTAAATACTTGAACTCCATCAGTCACTACCAGCTATAATGTAGGTCAAGGCTTTCCACTTGATAAAATTAGATCGGAATCAGTGTTAAGATTTAGAAAAGCCTAAGGATCACCCAGTCTGATCCTTTCGTTTTACAAATGGATTTAGGAAATGTAGTTAACTGGTGAACAAGGAAAACATTCAAGTGCTAATCTACTTTTTCAGGAATTAGTCCAATTTCTAAAAGGAACACATAATAAATCTCAGTTTAGACTTTTAAAATGGTATCAATTTTTAGCTCAGCTAAATGTGTTACTATTATTACCACATTTTTAGGTGGAAGCGGGAGCCTCCTTTCTCACTTTCAACAATATTGAATCCACAGTTTTGAAATTCTGTTTGGAGACATTTACTTATTACTGAGAAAGGGGAGGTGAGAAAGGCACTTAAGGAGCTCTTATCTGAGGTCTAACTCAAAGAGCTAATAGAGTTTTATTTTTTTTTAAAGCTGAATCAGAGTTCACATGCACAGTATAAGACTACTTTGAGACTACTTTGTTTCTTCATATTTATATAAGATTTTAAAGAAAACACAAATGGCTTTTAAGCTTATGAAAATATGCTCAATCTCACTTTTTCACATAAATGAAAATTAAAATAACAAAATTCCTATCCGATTTCCAAACATCTAAGTTTTCAGGCTTGAAAAAATATTTGTCCTTGGAGTGCTGAATTTACAATTCTCTTAAAACTGTTGACAATCATTTCTATTCATAATCAAGTATACGCTCATGCGTGAGGATGTCAAAACATGTAAAATTAACACTAACGTGTTCTGGAGAAAGTAAGGGGGAAATAGGTACGCTTTTACATTATTCACCAAAGTATAACTTCTATGAAGAGGAATTTGACAATATCTATCAAAATAAAAAATGCACATATCCTTTGAGACAGCAATTCCATTCCTAAGATGACTTCCACGTGGGAGAAATATCACAGGTACAAGGATATTCACTGCAGCAGTGCTTGTTGCAAAAAAAAACTGCTAACAACCTATAGGCCCACTAATAGGAGACTGACTAAATTTACGGTAGACTTGTAGAATGGAATACTATGTAGCCATTAAATAAATAAAAATTATAAAATATTAATATGGAAAGGTATCTAAGATAGTGAGTGGACAAGGTGCCGCATACAGCACCATCAGCTTTAAAAATTTATATACAAATAGTGACACCTACTCATGCATGAGCATAGGTACTTGTCATTCTCTATTTCCTTTTATACCTTTTTATTTCATTCTATTTACCTGTATCACTTAAAAAAATAAAACTTCAGGGACTTCCCTGGTGGTTCAGTGTAAGAATCTGTCTTGCAACACTGGCAACACAGGTTCTATCCCTTCTGGGAAGATCACATCCTGCGGAGCAGCTAAGCCCATTCACCACAACTACTGAGCCCATGTGCCTTAGAGCCCATGATGCACGACAAGAAAAGCCACTGCAATGAGAAGCCCATGCACCACAACTAGAGTGGCTCTGGCTCGCCGCAACTAGAGCAAGCCTGTGCACAGCAAGGAGGATCCAGCACAGTCAAAAGTAACAAAAATAAATCAACAACTTTTTAAAAAGAAAATAAAACTTTAAAAATTACTTATTGTTAATTTAGATATTCAACCCATGATGTAACCCAAATGAAGTAACTATCAAATTTTCCTCCTCTAATACTTTTTAAATTCAAGGATTCTAATGTCCGCATTCTAAGGACAAGTCTATTTTCAAGCCTTGTGACTATAACCATCATCAGCTCCAGCACGAATAAAATCCTAAAGCCCACTTCCAAGCAGAAACACATATGACTTACACTGCAGTAGAATTAATGGTAAAACTGTGACCTCACCTGACCAGGTCTCCATGAAGCTGCAAATAAAGACTTTCCCTTCCCTCTCCAGCACAAATTTCTGATGCTGGTGTCTCTACTGTGCAAAGGACAACATGTAAGTCAGAGGAGGAGGAGGCAGCAGAGGAAGTGGTGGTTGTAGTGGCAGTGGTCGTGTCCGCTCCATACAGGTAAACACAGCCTCTCTTCACATCTTCTCTCAGCCAGTCTCTCTCCCGAGAACCAAACCTACTTCTCCTATTCAAACAATTTCTGCTCCCATTGCGCTTCATATTTCTCTAAAAAAAAGTCAAGAAAAAGAAATCGTTAGCCCAGCTGTCTGAATGAGTTAGACATATTTGGTCCTTACCCCACCTTTCCACTCCTTATTCACCAATACTTGGCTGGGTACCACTTCCTCTCATGGAGCCTTCTGCACCTGCCATGCCCATCCCAACAACTAGAAAATTTCATTCTCTTTACTGGCAGCCGTTCATGTCTCTGCCCATCATCTTCTGACCCTTTTTTTATGTTTTCAGAAAAATGTGAAGAACAACAGTAGTATGCACACCAGCTAACTTTCACAAACTTTTATATTTTGCCAGATTTAGTTCAGATCATTATTCTAAAGAACATATATATGATACAACCTTACATATATAGCTAAAGCTACCCACTACCTAAAACCCCATTTCCCTTCTCCCTCTCCAGAAACAAACATTCCACTATACTTAGTGTTTATCATCCCATGCATTTTTTTACATGTGCCCTATATGTATACATCTATAAACTCTAATATTGTTTTACATCATTTAAAACTGTATCTAAAACCTGACATACATATGTTTCACCCTGTCATTTTTTTTTCCCCTTGACTCAACACTGGTTTAGAAATATATCTGTGATATTACACCCAGCTCATTCTTTTGAATACCATTCCAATGCATGACACACCAAAATTTATCCCTTCTCCTGCTAAAGGCATTTAGATTGTTTCTAATTTTTCATTGTTGGAAACAGTGAAAAACAATGCTGCAATAAACATTTTTGGGGGTCCTCATCCTCTGCCTTATATCCCAAACAAGCAAGTACAGAATCAACACAGTGCTGCATAAATATTCTCTCCATTCTCATGTTTCAAAAAAAAAAAAATTCCTGTTGCATTTGAAAACTTAGGTATGCATATACATTGTAAAATCACATCATCTTAAAGCAAAAACAACTGCTGCAGCAACATACTGCTGCTGCTGCTAAGTCACTTTAGTCGTGTCAGACTCTGTGCGACTCCATAGACGGCAGCCCACCAGGCTCCCCCGTCGCTGGGATTCTCCAGGCAAGAACGCTGGAGTGGGTTGCCATTTCATCTCTAAAGATCAATATTTACCTGCTCTATTTTTATAATGGGCCATTTCTATTCCCTTTAATAAAAAAAACCAATTTGCACAAATAGTTACTCTGACGCACCTCTCCTGGTCCACTCCCCACTGCATTTCACTCTGTTTCAGTCATATCCAACTTCCCCAAAACACCAACTATTTCATAATTCCATGACTTATCTGAAAAGTCCTCTTCCGTCTTGTCCACCTGAGTAGTTATTCCTCAAAATTACTCAAATGTCACCCTCTCTATGGAGTTATTCCATGTCTCCCATTTCCATTTTCTCCTATCTTGAAAGAATTAATTACTCTCCTCAGCAGAACTTTTTCACCTTAAACATATTTCCACTACTATGTAAATCACCATATATTTTTAATAATTTATTTGGTATTTTCTCCTCTGTTATACACTGAGAAACTATTATAGTGCCTTAGAGCCTAGGTTGGAGAAGGCAATGGCACCCCACTCCAGTACTCTTGCCTGGAAAATCCCATGGACAAAGGAGCCTGGAAGGCTGTAGTCCAGGGGGTCGCTAAGGGTCGGACACGACTGAGCGACTTCACTTTCACTTTTCACTTTCCTGCATTGGAGAAGGAAATGGCAACCTACTCCAGTGTTTTTGCCTGGAGAATCCAAGGGATGGGGGATCCCAGTGGGCTGCCATCTCTGGGATCACACAGAGTCGGACACGCCTGAAGTGACTTAGCAGCAGCAGCAGCAGAGCCTAGGTGGCACAGAGATGCATGCACAACTCAGCTGATGTCCCAGAAATTTATCCCCGGTCCCTACTGAAGCCTGACTAGCTCTGGCAAGAAGCTGAATAAACTTGGGGGGGAAAAAAAATCTCCATTTCTTTACAGGAAACCTAATAATCTTTCCTTTCTATCAGCTACAAAGCAAATATTTTTGCTAATATTCCTCATTGGAAAACAGAAATATCTATAATAAAGCTGGTATTATTTTTGTATTTACTGAGATTAAATATTTGAAGATAACTGTAGCACCTAACGGAGAAGGCAATGGCACCCCACTCTAGCACTCTTGCCTGGAAAATCCCATGGACGGAGGAGCCTGGAAGGCTGCAGTCCATGGGGTCGCTAGGAGTCGGACACGACTGAGTGACTTCACTTTCACTTTTCACTTTCATGCACTGGAGAAGGAAATGGCAGCCCACTCCAGTGTTCTTGCCTGGAGAATCCCAGGGACGGGGAGCCTCGTGGGCTGCCGTCTATGGGGTCACACAGAGTCAGACACGACTGAAGCGACTTAGCAGCAGCAGCAGCACCTAAAATTCAATCTCTGAAGATGATAAAGAAAGGGGAAGAAAAAGAACATATCCCCCATGTGGAGAGAAAGAAAAATAAGAAATGAGAGGGGCTTCATTGTTTAAATTTAAGATAACAGGTAAATTGATCATTTTATAGATCTCAGGGGTTGCAGTATGGCTAAACCAAAACCATGAGGATTATTACTGATACTAACTTTAGATAAATAGAGTAAAGCCCTGCTACAAGTGGGAACTAGGCCTCTTTATTCTCATCAAGAGCATTTTCTCAAAGCTGAACATACCAGAATTAACAAAGGGCTTTCAAGCACTTATAAACACAGGGACCATCATATCTGCACGACTAAATAATCTTAACCAGTGCATAATTAACCAACTGATTTTAAGTATTTCTTATTTTTATTCTTTGGCAAAGATCAAACTGATCCTCTGAAAACAGTGTTCCATATGGTACAGCTACAGTTATGCAAAGAAACCCACATTTTCAGTGGAGAGAAAGTTCGCTCACTGCTATTGAGAGGGCCGTGGCCACTGCTCCACAAATCCATCAGAAAGAATCCTTAAAATAAACTGAAGGTCAAACAATATCCCACTAATCTTCTCAATCTTAAGAAAAGTCAAGGCAGACCCCAAGAAGTATTACATTAATTCACCCATGATTCTTCTTTGGTGAGAATGTTTACCAGTCATTTTTTAATGTGAATATCTATTTACCTTAAAAGACTATACATAAATTCTTTAAGAAAGTTACACTCTTGAAACACATGTGTTGTTGGTCAAAGAATGTATCTCATATATCTCATATTCTACCCTATGAAAATAAACTGCTGAGTTAGAACTTCAGTAGATATCATTCTCTTAAACCTGTTCAATGGGCAAAGGCCTAGATACCAAGGCATAGCCTCCTGGGGAAAACCTAGATGAACTGGTTAGCTATAATTATTGTTTAGTCGCTAAGTCATGTCCGATTCTTTTGCAACTGCATGGACTGGGGCCCACCAGGCTCCTCCGTCCAGGGGATTTCCCAGGCAAGAATACTGGAATAGATTGCCATCTTCTCCTCCAGGGAATCTTCCCAACCCAGGGATTGAACCTGAGTCTCTTGCACTCCAGGCGGATTCTTTACCACTGAGCCATCAGGGAAGCCCTTAGCTATCATTAGTCACTGCTGAATTACCGACGGTAAAGCGACTGCCTACAATGCAGGAGATCCGGGTTTGATCCCTGAGTAAGGAAGATCTCCTGGAGAAGGAAATGGCAACCCACTCCAGTACTCTTGCCTGGAAAATCCCATGGACCAAAGAGCCTGGTGGGCTATAGTCCATGGGGTCGCAAAGAGTCGGACATGATTGAGTGACTTCACTTCATTTCCTTCTCCACTACCTAAACCATCAAGGAAGTGTTGGGAAGGTCAGTTCTCTTCTCTAAGATGCCTGTAGCTTTTTGAATCACTATTCCACTGGAATTGCTAGACTGAAAATACTTTATTTCCTCACTTACTCTTCTTATATAAGAACTACTGACAAGCTTCTCTAAAAGGGAACACAACCATAATCATCCTCCCATCAAACAAGTGTATTAAGAGCAGATTTAAGATTTAAAGATATTTCTAGATAGTAGAAATCTTCAGAGTAAGCAATGAACTAAGTACTTACTTCAGTTTTACACTTTCCACCCTCTAAAAAATGAAGACAACATTGAGGGCTACCTCTGATTAGTTCAAAGGTGATAAAACTATTAAACGCTCACATACAATTAACTCTAGATATGCATGGTAGAGTTGGGGGCTTCCCTCGTGGCTCAGAGGTTAAAGCATCTGCCTGGAATGCGGGAGACCCGGGTTCGATCCCTGGGTCGGGAAGATCCCCTGGAAAAGGAAATGGCAACCCACTTCAGTACTCTTGCCTTGAGAATCCCATGGAGGGAGGAGCCTGATAGGCTACAGTCCACGGGGTCGCAAAGAGTCAGACATGACTGAGCGACTTCACACCATGCATGGCAAAACAGGGTTTACTGAAGTACTTCTCCATATACAATGAGTTCTAGACTGTGAAATACTCTAAAGTAGGATATGTGTTCCCGTATTCAAAAGTTCAGAATGATGTGGGCTCATCTCGGAATATACATGCTAAGGAATATCTTGAAATGGATGGAAGAGATAAACAGAGGAAGAATATTTCAGTTCATTAAAATTTTGTTAGTGATTGATTTTAAANGTACTTCTCCATATACAATGAGTTCTAGACTGTGAAATACTCTAAAGTAGGATATGTGTTCCCGTATTCAAAAGTTCAGAATGATGTGGGCTCATCTCGGAATATACATGCTAAGGAATATCTTGAAATGGATGGAAGAGATAAACAGAGGAAGAATATTTCAGTTCATTAAAATTTTGTTAGTGATTGATTTTAAAAACCACACGTGCACATCATTTTGATAAAAACTTGAAACTACTATTGAAAAAACAGCTCTCATAGCAGTCACTGACTTGATGAACTATAACTTCATTTACTATACAGACTCAGTAAAAAAAAAAAAAAAAGAGTTAGACACAACTGACCGACTGAACTGAGTTAAAAAAAAAAGCTAAACTATAGCAAACATCTGGAAATTTTTGCTTCAAGTATACTCCTGATAATCTTAAAGAATATTAAAAATATCATACTTATATTCCAACTACAGTTATGAAGGACTATATTCTAAATAGCAATTTGCTAAATAAGATTCTGAATCCAAATTCTGAATCAAATTTTCCAATACTCCATACAGTGGTGTGTGCATGCTTAGTCACTTCAGTTGTGTCCTACTCTTTGTGACTCCCATGGATCATAGTGTGCCAGGCTCCTCTGTCCATAGGATTTTCCTGCCAAGAATACCAGAATAGGTTGCTATCCCCTCCTTCAGAGCATCTTCCTGGCCCAGGGATTGAACTGACGTGTATCGCAGGCAGAATCTTTACTGCTGAGCCACCTGGGAACCCCTAGATCTCACCTGACTAAGTTACACCAGCTTAGCTATAATTGATGTTCATGATTTGATATTAAGTATTAGAGAAGGGGCGGCAGAGGAGATTATTAGATGGCATCACTTACTCAATGGACATGAATTTGAGCAAACTCCAGAAGACAGTGAAGGACAGAGGAGCCTAGTACGCTATAGTCCATGGGGTTGCAAAGAGTTAGAGATGACCTCGTGACTGAACAGCAATAGAAGAGTTACAAAAAAGAATGATAAATCTTTTTCAAAGGGTTTTTGGAGAAGGGTATTAGGAGACAACAGATTCTTAAAGTCTTCTACTTATATATTCCTTTCCCCTTTCACCTGGCACAAAATTCAACCACTCAGCTACTGAAGTCAACTTTTGTTTGTAAAAAACACACAGCATCTATTCTTCAGTCAATCCTTTTATCTGCAAGGATGCAAAGATCTTAAGACACTGTTAGCCTCCCATACCACCAGATCAGCACTAGACTAAGTATTAATTTCTGGAATCTTTCTAATGGCCTCCAGATTGGAACCCCAGTAGTAGGTTGGACGTTTTCCTAGAAGTGTATGATGGTGGGAAACTTCAATAAAGATCCTTATTTCTCAATTCCTTCCCTCCCACATCTCATTCCCCATGGAAAAATAGTTGCTGTAAAAATAGCAAAGGCTGTTTACCTTCAAGGCCAGAGGGCACTACCTATCTCCCAGACTTGCCCTTTCCTGATAAGCCAGGCCAGCAGAATTTTTTAAAGTTCATTCACAATTTATATTTTTGTGACCTTACAGTAAATATCCAAAAGCCTCTGAGTAATTAAATTTAAAACATGATTAAATAGTTTACAATAAATATGTAAAAGGTCTATGTGGAAGCAGAAGTTAACTATGAAAAGTTATTTCAAGTTCCTGTATTAAGATTGGGAGGTAGTAGCAGAAATTTTTTTTTATTTTACAGAGTTCTAATTTATGTGGTTTCGTGGATTCACCAGATGTTTCAAATCTACTATTTTTTTCAGTACTGCCATCTTTGTGATGTCCTACCAGTAACCTTAGTACCGAGTACATGGTACGCACTCTCAATCCCAACGACCATTACTTAATAAATTTTTCAACATGATGTATTTTCATTGTTTTGCAAAGTATTTTCGAAACACGCCAAATCTAAATTTTCTTTGCTCTCTTCCTTTTCTCTGGCAAGTTTTAAATCCTGCTAATTCCTCTTCTAGAACTTTAGAAGGAATTCCATTCCTTCTCCAGGACACCTAGTTTACGTATTTGACCTACGGAAAAATTTCTCTCCAACTAGATATTTCGAAGGCTAAAACCCTCCAGTGAATCTTCCTCAATCTCTCCTTCTAACCACCTTCACTGTCCCCNGGCGCTAAGGGACGCAAGCCGCAGGCAGTCGGCCGGGGACTTCACGGGCGGAGCCCGGCGCCGCCGCAGGGCTGGGCCTTTACTGTCAGCTGCCTTCGGTTTGGAGGACTGAGGCGCAGGGAGAGTTATTTTCTGCTCTCCGCGACTCCTAAGTAGGGGCTGGACAAGGGGCTAGGGAGGTTTGCACCTGTCAACAGAGACGGGAGGATGCTGCCTTCTGCAGAAGGTGGCTTTTGTAACTTACCTCTCCCAGACGTTTTTTCCCTACTCCAAAACTGGCCCGTCACCCTCACGGGTGCAAAGCCATTGAACGAACTGAGAATACCCACCTTAGCAAGGCCCTTTCTCTTCTTTGTTGTAGATGGTCACAGCCTTCTTCAAGAAATTCGACCGCACCTCCTGTATGTCATCTCACCTCCCAGCCACATTTGAATTCCCTTTCTCTTAATATAGTAGAATTTTCTGAATATTGTTCTCTACTTCAAGCAGTAATGTGGTCTGATCTCTAAGCTATTTTGTTATTTGCAATTCTAATTCAGAAATTTTTTATTTTCTTTTAGTTCCTGCAGTGATAGTTTTGTGGCCGGCCAGTGAGCCAAATTAGAGAGCCTGATTCCAAATTTCAGCTCTACCCACCCCTTATTATCTCTATACCCTTGTGCAAGTTATTTGACCTAAGCTTTTGGTTCTTAGCTGTGAAACAGAAAATAGTCTGTCTAGTAGTTAAATCTAAAGATTTTGCAAATGCATAAAGTACTTGACACATAGTAGTGATTCATAGCAGTCACTATTATTCTGAATTTTCACATTGAAGATACACTCAATTCCTCAGAGTCCTATTCTTAATTCTGCTTTTTATTTTCCTAGGAAACCTAGACCTCTGAATTTTTAGGTCTTCCCCTCCTACACAGGTCTGAATCTTCAAGCAACTGCTAAGGAGTGAAGCCAAAAAAAAGTTTCTTACACTTTGAATAATTGGTATAAATGGTATCACCAATTATCCACTCCTTCAGCTTACCTAGTCCAGACCAACTGTATGTTGTACAAGTTTTTGTACAAGAGAGTTTGAGGTCTAACGCTGCAAACTGTTCCCCTCTCTTCTAGGATATTGGTCCATTTATAGACATTTTAAGTTCTAAGACAGAATTTGACTCTAAGATTCTCTGTACAAATTATTTCTTCTGTGGAAGTTTGGTCACTACTTTCTCCCTTCACTTGAATTACTTTATATATACACCAAAATTCCAATCTCCACTTATCTTCATTTGTTTCATTTTAGTGAATTTAAATAATGTCTCTGTCAGTCTGGCATAAGATGAAAAAGAGCTCTTATGTTGTCTGCCTCTGAGTTTTCCTTCTATCTTGAAATTACGTTCAAGAAAGCTACTCAGTTGTTGGGATTCCCATTTCACTGCTTATTGAGTAACTTGCTCCAGCAAGGACACTCATATACAAGGGATAGGCACCAATATGGGGACAGAAGTGGACTTGACCAAGGGCAAAGAGGCAGAAAGAATGAATGCAGCTCAGAGTGTTTCTAAAAGCCCATTTCTTGAGGTATTACATGTTACCTTTTCCACATTTCACGAGCAGAAGTTCTCTCCAGGACCACCAACGTTAGAAGTCGTGCTGGGAAACAGCAGAAGTTAGATGATGGGTTTGCTGTTGTTATGATTAATGGAATAGTGGGCTAAAGCATCAATTCAGAATACCAGCATATGCTGTGTTATGTATTTACCATTTCTTCAGCAGCAACAGTAGTACCTCTTTCAAAAGTAGAATAACAAAAAGCTACAAGCCCAGGTGTTGTAGGGGTAACTTATAATACAGCTCTCTTTAAAAGTCTCCATTGTCAAGATGCAATCCAGTTGAGTGGTGACGACCAGTTGATTCTGAGTTTTCCTTTCAAATCATGTATTAACATTTTATAGTTTCAAGGGTCACATATCCATGTTCTCCCCCCAGTTCAAGGCAGTGTGTATTATGTATGCCAAGGGTTATGTAACTACAGTTTCTGGAAATGGTAAACAGCTGAGACTAACCCTAAAAATAAATTCCTCTGGGAATTTTTTGTGCAAAAATCCATCTGCCCTCACTGCAGGTTCATCATTATAAAATTCACTGTTTGAATCAAGCCAAGAGACAGAGAAGTCATTAGACTACCTCCTTTCTGTATTCTTCCTATAAGCAGCTATGCATACCTCTCTCCACCTGAAAGGGGTTGGGGAGGGACACACACACAGTTTATTCTAGGTGCTCTTCCTAATCCTAACCAAAATGGAAAAAGAAGTCTGGGAAAGTTCATGTCTACCAGATCTGGTAAAGGAGTCTTAAGAGCTTTCTACATGTGCTTCTTTATAGCTAGTTCCCACTCCTTCAGTGATCACAAGTCATCTTTAGGCCACAATGCTTTGTTATTTCTACCACAGGCTGAGCAGATGTAGATATTCCTTCTTTTAGTTTTGAATAAACAAGGTGGACTTAACCTGGCCTCCAGGTTTATAGGACTGTTTTTTCCTTTGAACATTTCTATATTTTTTGAATCTGGAGACAACTGAACTAGAGCAGGAAATAGCATGAAAAATACTTAAAAGTGATAAAAATTAATTTGGTCCTTCTGGATGGAAGTTCAAATCTGCTACTCTTCATTATATTGTTAGGAAAATGTCTGGAGTCTAGTATTGCCTAATATTTTCTAATGTAATTCTTATATATTCATCTCATTACACAAAGATGAAAATGTCAAGTAAACTTAATATTAGAAACAAATATGAATTTTAAGCCACATACAAGGAAAGATTATAGAAATGTCACTTATCAAACAGCACCAAGGGGCACTTCTGCATAAACCAGATTAATTGCTAAGGCGGACTTCCTTCTACTTTTCAATTAGAGGACTATCATACTCTCCCCCTATCTCAGTCAAGGTCAGGGATCATGTATAAGCTCCCAACTTTCAACCACTCTCACTTCTATGGAAAAGTTTGTATAAAAGAGATCAGGAAACAGAATTCATTTTGCCTGGTCAAGGCTTCCTCTTCCTAGTCAGAGATAAAAAAGCCACAAACAGAAGCTTATAGCTAGAAGTCCATGACCACCTTCAAATACATATTTCATCTAGACATGATTCAGTATTTTTGAGAATTCACTCATGTGGAGATCAGCATGAAAACAGTCACTAGTTAAAATTTTCAACTGCACTTTTCACTGTTAACTACAAAATTGTTTTGGGGGAGGGGGAGGGGGGCNAGAAGTCCATGACCACCTTCAAATACATATTTCATCTAGACATGATTCAGTATTTTTGAGAATTCACTCATGTGGAGATCAGCATGAAAACAGTCACTAGTTAAAATTTTCAACTGCACTTTTCACTGTTAACTACAAAATTGTTTTGGGGGAGGGGGAGGGGGGCGCTTCTCTTGTGGCTCAGCTGGTAAAGAATCTGCCTGCAATGCGGGAGACCTGGGTTCAATCCCTGGGTTGGGAAGATCTCTTGGAGAAGGGAAGGGCTACCTACTCCAGTATTCTGGCCTGGAGAATTCGGGGTCACAGTCAGACACGACTGAGCAACTGAACTGAACAATTTTTTTTTAATTTGTTTAAATTTCTCTCTTGGTAAGTTTTCTGTGGAAAAGGAACATTAACTGGTTAGTGGGTTTACTTCAAAGCTCTGGAATAAGAACCCATCCAGGGCTTCTCCAACCCACTTGGAAGAAGTGAGGAAGCAAAATTTAAATCATCGAGTATTGACTTTTTATTATTAGTCACTGTTCATAATTTGTTTCAACCAAAAGACAATACACACAGCAGAATTCTAATGCATCCCATGTAAATGTTTACATCCATTTTATTCCTCACTCGCCTCGAAGACTTATCATTTAATTTTAAATTTTTTTTACATCTCAAAAATATGTCTGCAATAATTAGAACTTCATTAGCCATCCCACTTGGAAACAGCCTTTTAATATTTTTACAGTAAAGAAGATGTGATGGGGCTTAATGAAAATGTAACTTACAACATTATGAAAGAAAAGGGACTATACAGGGACACACTGGAGTTCACAGAGGAAAGAGTTCAGAAGCTCTTTCCCATGAGGCCCCCAAAGAGAAAACAAAAACAAAAATACACAAAGCGCAACAGCAGTTTCCAAAACAACAACAAAAAAACCTCCAATGCTCCATCTGGAAGCCAGAATCAGCCTCGTGGAAGTTCATGAAGCAACTCTGCAAGCTGCTTCAGCCTTTTCTTCTGTTTGAATGTTTCAGGTCCTGGAACCCTGTAGATGGGACCCACTCTCTGCTATCGCTTGAAAGAAGTTATTCACTTCCAGTTCTACAAGCAGCCCCACCCTCCTGAGCGAGAGATGGTCAAAGTGTTTTCAACTTCAGGACTTTTCTGAGCTAGTCTCTTCGGTGATCCTCCCCATTCCCAAACCCAAGTGCACAGACATGTACCACCTCTCCACCAACCACAGAGTACATGAATATCCATTTTTTGCTTTCTAGCTCCCTCTCTGTTTAGGACAGTGGGGATAAGATACATTCAGTAGAAAAAAATTTACACATTCAGACTTTCCTTCCCTTAAGTTCTCATAGCCTGGTATTTTCCAATGCAGAAGATAATGAAGTTGAGCCTCAAAAACAGTATCCCCTCATTTCCAACCTCTGATAAGAACACACACAGAAAGCATGTTATATGATAGATGGAAACACTCAAACCATTAATGCTGACAGTTTTCTTGTATCAATGGAACAAACAAGGGGTACGAACCACTCTTTAACCTAGCAAGAAGGGAGAATCCTCTCCCAAATGTTATGCTGAGGAATGTTTCTTTAAATGAGAAAGACCTTAAAATGAACAGATGATCACTATACACAGCATGAAGTGTTCCATGGCTGTCGAAATCACCTCAAGGTAAAGCACCGGAGCACTGGGGAAGAAGTTTCTTGGGTAGAGCACCCTTCCTACAATTTTTTTAGATTACTTAGACGAATTATCCCTTAGGATTCCTGTGAGGGCAGGGAGGACGTAGAGAATAAAACCTACTCTGGAAGAAGAAAAAATGAGGTAAAAGTGCTTGCAAAATTATCCAAGTAAGTGCTTGTAGGCTCAACGGCTTATCACCCTAGAGTTATTAGAGCAGCCATGGAAATCACTCTTTCCTCACAATGGCTCTGAAGTTGTAAATCTATCCAAATTTGCTCCCCCTTGGATGGTTATACTAGGGAAAGAAAGAACTAACATGTGCAAGTATTGATAGAAAGTAAGACACCTCTCCTTTAGCACTGAAGCCAAGGGAGAAGAGAACGAATTCTGATCCTAGAAACTAAGGCACACTGAAGCTTTCCAAGATCCTATCATTTGAAACAGTCTTTACAACCATCAGTGTCCAAGGCAAGTCATCTGGCTGCTAGTCCTTCAATATGGTGCTTAGGTTCACTCTCTGGAATCATACATATTCTACACAGCACCCTTTGTGTTAAGGCCGATTTTTACTCTGTCTGGATGAAGCCGTGGATGATCACATAACTCTACCTCAAAACTACATTCACCCAAGGAGACTTTTTTCTGAGAGTAGCCCCTTTTCCAGCCCCATCAGATAGCGCTGTCTCACAACATGATCTTCAGCAGACTTCTGAGATTCAGTTTGGTTCAACTAAAGAAACTTGAGCTGGTTAACTATAGATGTGAGAGAGAAAATAAAGCCTCAACCACAAAAAGGAATGTTAGACAAAAATCTATTCAAGAAATCCACCAGTATTATGTTAATCCTATCACATTTCACAGCGTTAAATACCCATCCAATGAAATCTGTCTGCAAAGAAACCTTTAAAGGTTACTTTTCATCATACAGGGCAGAGCAGTTGTCTGAAACGTACACTAGTCTACACTTACTGAAAACTATGCATAAGGTAATATTCTGTTCTTGACTCAGTCAACCATTTACCCGGTAGAGTAAGTTTTAGCAAATCTTGCTCTTAGATACTAAAATAAGACCAGGAAGTTCCCCCACTGGAGCCTTTAGTTCAATTCCTGCTTGTCAAATGTTAGGAATAGTCTAGCATCTGATACAGAGCTAGATTTGACAAGACACTGAAGATTTTCAGTAAAGGCTTGGTGAAATGGAAAGGAAACAATGGCTATCTGTACCCAGTTCTAAGATCAAAGCCAAAGTAGTCCTTATACTGTACTCAATACAGTAACATTTGAAAATGTTTTAAGAGCAAGGTGGGCCTGGCCTTTCCTCTTTAGCACATCAGATGTAGCGCCTGTGCGCCTGAAGACACATGGTGCATTCAACGAGCGCCACAGGAGAGCCACCTTACCTCATGCTCACACCTCAGTGCTGACTGGACACCACGAGGGGCCTTTCGAAAAGCACTAGGCATTCTCACTAGTTTAAAAGGCTCTAGATCTCAAGGCTTTGATGTGGATTTTCATGAGACTGGCCTCTCAAGAGAAAGACCAACTTCTCAGACTCAGGAAACGATAGTCCTACCCTACAGTGTCCCTGAGACTTCCTCTGACAGAGGGGACAAGGAAGCTTCAAGGCTTCATTCCAANTCCTTCCCTTAAGTTCTCATAGCCTGGTATTTTCCAATGCAGAAGATAATGAAGTTGAGCCTCAAAAACAGTATCCCCTCATTTCCAACCTCTGATAAGAACACACACAGAAAGCATGTTATATGATAGATGGAAACACTCAAACCATTAATGCTGACAGTTTTCTTGTATCAATGGAACAAACAAGGGGTACGAACCACTCTTTAACCTAGCAAGAAGGGAGAATCCTCTCCCAAATGTTATGCTGAGGAATGTTTCTTTAAATGAGAAAGACCTTAAAATGAACAGATGATCACTATACACAGCATGAAGTGTTCCATGGCTGTCCAAATCACCTCAAGGTAAAGCACCGGAGCACTGGGGAAGAAGTTTCTTGGGTAGAGCACCCTTCCTACAATTTTTTTAGATTACTTAGACGAATTATCCCTTAGGATTCCTGTGAGGGCAGGGAGGACGTAGAGAATAAAACCTACTCTGGAAGAAGAAAAAATGAGGTAAAAGTGCTTGCAAAATTATCCAAGTAAGTGCTTGTAGGCTCAACGGCTTATCACCCTAGAGTTATTAGAGCAGCCATGGAAATCACTCTTTCCTCACAATGGCTCTGAAGTTGTAAATCTATCCAAATTTGCTCCCCCTTGGATGGTTATACTAGGGAAAGAAAGAACTAACATGTGCAAGTATTGATAGAAAGTAAGACACCTCTCCTTTAGCACTGAAGCCAAGGGAGAAGAGAACGAATTCTGATCCTAGAAACTAAGGCACACTGAAGCTTTCCAAGATCCTATCATTTGAAACAGTCTTTACAACCATCAGTGTCCAAGGCAAGTCATCTGGCTGCTAGTCCTTCAATATGGTGCTTAGGTTCACTCTCTGGAATCATACATATTCTACACAGCACCCTTTGTGTTAAGGCCGATTTTTACTCTGTCTGGATGAAGCCGTGGATGATCACATAACTCTACCTCAAAACTACATTCACCCAAGGAGACTTTTTTCTGAGAGTAGCCCCTTTTCCAGCCCCATCAGATAGCGCTGTCTCACAACATGATCTTCAGCAGACTTTTGAGATTCAGTTTGGTTCAACTAAAGAAACTTGAGCTGGTTAACTATAGATGTGAGAGAGAAAATAAAGCCTCAACCACAAAAAGGAATGTTAGACAAAAATCTATTCAAGAAATCCACCAGTATTATGTTAATCCTATCACATTTCACAGCGTTAAATACCCATCCAATGAAATCTGTCTGCAAAGAAACCTTTAAAGGTTACTTTTCATCATACAGGGCAGAGCAGTTGTCTGAAACGTACACTAGTCTACACTTACTGAAAACTATGCATAAGGTAATATTCTGTTCTTGACTCAGTCAACCATTTACCCGGTAGAGTAAGTTTTAGCAAATCTTGCTCTTAGATACTAAAATAAGACCAGGAAGTTCCCCCACTGGAGCCTTTAGTTCAATTCCTGCTTGTCAAATGTTAGGAATAGTCTAGCATCTGATACAGAGCTAGATTTGACAAGACACTGAAGATTTTCAGTAAAGGCTTGGTGAAATGGAAAGGAAACAATGGCTATCTGTACCCAGTTCTAAGATCAAAGCCAAAGTAGTCCTTATACTGTACTCAATACAGTAACATTTGAAAATGTTTTAAGAGCAAGGTGGGCCTGGCCTTTCCTCTTTAGCACATCAGATGTAGCGCCTGTGCGCCTGAAGACACATGGTGCATTCAACGAGCGCCACAGGAGAGCCACCTTACCTCATGCTCACACCTCAGTGCTGACTGGACACCACGAGGGGCCTTTCGAAAAGCACTAGGCATTCTCACTAGTTTAAAAGGCTCTAGATCTCAAGGCTTTGATGTGGATTTTCATGAGACTGGCCTCTCAAGAGAAAGACCAACTTCTCAGACTCAGGAAACGATAGTCCTACCCTACAGTGTCCCTGAGACTTCCTCTGACAGAGGGGACAAGGAAGCTTCAAGGCTTCATTCCAACACCATAAAGTACAATATAGGAAAGATTTCTTTAACCGTGTGGTCTTTATTTCAGCGCCAGTGTTACAGATACAACACAAATGTTCCAGTTAGAAGAAGGAATTCAAACGGAATGCCAAGGTCCAAGCCAGGCTCAGGAAATAAAAAGGGAGGTTTGGAGTAATGGAGAAGACGACTCCAATACGCTCTAGGGTGAGTCAGATACTCACTCTTCATATGGGCAAAGGTGCTTTTGTTGAGGAGTCTGTACTTTAGAAGTGGCAAACTCCTCTTTCTACCCATTTACCATAGTTCATCACGCAAGTTATGGGTTTAGGAGAAACTCTAAAATTTGTGGTGGAAACAGGGGCATTAATAACTATTAATATATCTTTTAGAAGTTGTCCAATTTGTACTTTAAGGGGAATCAGTTTCGAAAATCATGGAGAGAGAATTCATGACTACAGGTAAAAGCATGGAGAGAAAGGGGAGCTGGAAGAGCCTTGGAAGTTTCTATTACAAATAGAGCACCATAACCTTCATGCCAAATCTCAACACAAGCTCTTCTTAACTGCATCTGTCCAGTGTTTACAAATAACCTCTCAAGGTCTCACCAGTCCTTGGTAACAAACATACATGTGTGTGTCTGTGTATATACAGCAATGCACAGAAAAGGCTACCAGGAGCCTAATGCCTCTTTCAAATATCGGGGGAAGCAGTAGAAAAAGGCATGGCTCCCTCATGTCCACTGTTACATTTCCATTCTGAACGCCAGATATAAGAAGCGCCTGAAGATGGTAACCCTGCTAGTGAGGAGTAAGTACCCCACCTCGCCCAGTCCACAGAGAAACACGGTAGAAAGGGGCAACTCTTTGCTGCAGAGACAGAGTGAGTGTTTTCTTGTCATGGATTCCAGTCCTCTCCTCCAGACCAGCTGCTTATTTCCTTGGGGTCCCAGGGAATGTTGATTCTGGCTGTAAATGTAGGAGGGGTGGAGAAGTGCGGAAACAGGAGGAGAGGAGGAGTGCAAAGTAGTCTCCAGAAGCAGCTGGCCTCAACGGTGGAGGAGAGGAGATTAGTCTTTAACAATGCTTCAAGGTCAGCAATAACTTTAGGAAAAATCCTCCTCAACAGTTCTCTTCAGTTCCTCATGCCCATGGTACAGTTGGGGGGGACTTGCCAGCGATCACAACCTCCTTCCCAGAGTTCCTTTGATTGAGTGGGATAAGAATGAGAATGGTGCTGGACCCTCATTGCCAGGACTGAGGGGGAAAGTTGTTCACCTCTGCTAGATCTTGCATTGCTGAGCCCTTGTGATTATATGTGAGCTTGATCCGCATTCGCAGCTGTTGCTGAAGAGAGGAAAAAAGAAAAAAAAAATGACACACTGAAATAAAATCTCCAGAATCTGTAAAGTCTACAAATAGACTTCTTCTTTTGTTTTGGCCACAATGGGTAGCATATGGGATCTTAGTTCCCTGACTAGGGATCGAACCCGCTTTCTTTGCAGGAGAAGCATGGAGTCTTAACCACTGGACCACCAAGGAAGTCCTACAAATGGACTTTTGATCACAGAAAACACAAATAATTTTGAAGCAGAACTGTCTCTTAAAATGACACACAGGCAAACAACAACAACAACAAACACCTAGTACTGTAGCTACTGGCCAATGTCACACAGTCAAGTAGAGAAAACGATCTCCAGAATGCAGCATTGGCTTCAACCCTAGGACCACGGTAACAGGACAAACCACTCGGGAGCATTCTCATAGTAACATTTGCTGAGTACTTTTCACAAGGATTCAACCCTTGTATCCAATTTTCTAGAAAAATGAGGTAAACATACTCATCTATTAAACTCTACATTCAGATATACTGGATGTTTTGTCTGTAAAACTGACAGTAAATGTGAATATCAACTTGTTTTGTTCTCAAGGCACAAAAGAAAAAAAAGAAGAGTTAACCTATGATAACAGTTATATTTTAAGAGAACTCAATTATACATGCTGTTTACTTTATAAGGCAGATTTTAAACATTAATACACTAAGAAAATGTTTACTCTTTGTATCAGATCATCAAAAGAATTTGTACTTGTGCTTTGGGCAGACAATCAAAATACAGTGGACAGCAGAGGAGAACCAAGGTGTTTTAAGAGGAGGAAATCATGCTGGTATTTATGAGACACTACTAGAGATCTCTCAGAAGTCTCTAGAAATCCTCTGAACCATTTTCAAAAACTGCTGAAAACGAGTCAACTGATCAATATTAAGTGGAGGCAATACACTTCTTTGAGAAGATGTAATAAAAATACTGCTTACTTTCAGGTGTTTGAAGTTATTTTTCATTCGGCTGCTTCATTAAAAATGTCTTCACTTCTGCTATGCATACTTAATAATTATCGTAGTAAATGTGAATATCTGGTTCAACAAATGCTCTCAACCTCAGACAACAACTAGTATAAAGACTAAAATGTGTAAGCTTTCCACCCTCCCCATGCAAAAGACTAGATCTTTAAGCCTCTAAATAGAGAAATATTTAAATGTATATTTAAATAAGATGCCATTAAACAATTTCATGTGTCTGGGCTTCATTTATTGTCTACAAAAGAACAAGGAGGTAAGGCCAGACATTTTAATAGATGTCTTTTCTGCTATGAGTGGAAAAAAAAAAAAAAAGAAACAGCTTAAGAGAAACAAAGTAAATTTTATTTTAGGGAAATGCTTATATCTTGCTCAGATACTGTCTTTGAATGTGGTACTCACCTTCTGTGGGTTCAGAACTTTAATGACCTGTGTGATGGTCCCCGTGTTAAACGCTGGGACGATGCTGCTGCTAGGAGACAGAAGCTGCAGCTGGAATGTCTGGTGGGGTGGAGGGGAGGCAAAGGGCAATCTTCAGAAAATACGCTTAATACTATGTCAGAGATGTCAACAAGTCAAATCCGACACCCAGATGATGGTTCAATTAACTGATATACCTACTACTAAATTCTACTTGTTTTCCAGATAATCAGCAATTCCCAGCATGCAGACTATCACTTCATGATATTTATAAAACACTATTGTTTCTAGCAATAAGCCACCTTCTCCTTTCTGGTAGAAGCAACTTTAGCCGAGCACTTTTCAAAAGGTAAACAAATCTTGTTCTAGTAGCCTCACTGAATAGTAACTGATCAACTATGTAGATGAAAAAACAAAAAGCCCAGGTGCCTGTGGCTAAAAAAAAAAACTAGAAAGAAATGAAAAGGATTCTAAAAATAGTAAACCAGCACCCTAGTCACCAACAACAAGCCTTCATGCTTTTGTGTATTTGGACGGCTGAGGTCAGGGACTTGAACTTTGTTTTCTAAAGCCTATATAATCTGGAATGTGTCAAGGGTCACTCGTACATGACAGAGGTGCAGGAAAGCCTGAAAAGAGGCAGAACAAACTGTTTCACACGGATGTGAAACACCTCAGGGTCTCCACAATGAAACCACAAGTACTAGCAGAAAAATTATGGTGCAGAACTAGCCTATACAGTGAAAGACCTGAAAAAGCAAACACCATAATTTGTTGAGTGTTGGTAGATTTGTTTGTGTGTTTACACAGAAGAGAGATAAAAGTGCTATGAGCAAGATAGGTAAGTCATAGTTAACACAGTGAAGTATATACGTCGACATATATATATATATATGTTGCTATTTTATAGACCAGGATTCTTTTCTTTAATTTCCTAAAGTTTAGTCTCCTAAAATATTGGAGAGGAGAATGACAGAGAGAGAAAGAGAAAAAAAGAGAAGACGGAGAAGGAAGAATGGAATGGAGGGAGAGAAAAGCAAGAAGGGCAAAGGGGAAACAAATGGTGGGAGGGAGAAAGAAAGAAGCGAGGAAGGCCCATGATACATCTACCCTGGGACTTATAAGTCTACTATCAAGATAAATTACATAAACTAAAATATCATTTATTTGTTTACATTTAATTGATTAATGTTAGATGCCATCAACTGTAATCCACACCATTATTTTATACACCACTGAGAGAAAGGCTGCCAATGAAACTATGACAAGAGCATCAATTTCAAAATATACTCCATACGGATGAAAACTATTTGCAGGACAGGACTGGAGATACCAATGTAGAGAACAAATCTGTGGACACAGGGAGGCAAGAAGAGGGTGTGACGAACTGAGAGAGTAGCACTGACATATGTACACTATCATACATAAAACAGACAGCGAGCAGGAAGCTGCTGATCACACAGGGAGCTCCACTTGGTGCTCTGTGATGACCTAGACAGGTGGAGTGCGGGGAGAGTGAGAGGGAAGCTCAAGACAGAGGGGATATATGTATAATCTATAGCCAGTTCACGTTGTTATACAGCAGAAACTAACACAACATTGTAAAGCAATTATACTTCAACTAAAAAAAATTTTTTTAATGTACCTCAATTTCAGAAGTAATAAAAAGCAAAATCAGTATTAGTAGAATCTATGAAATACAATGTTTTGAAGTTCCAGATACATCATTATACGCAAATAGGCATTGTATAGTACAGCACCAAGAATAAGGCCATGCTTTAAAGCAGAGGTGGTATGCGTTAAAGCGGCAGCCTAAAGTAGTTAAGCATAAAACCCTAATTTGTAGAAGCTAACAAACACATGAAAAGTGCTTAAAACAAGACAGTACCTGGCACATAAAACTTATTTATTCCTCAAAGAAATCCTATGAAGTAGATATCATGATGACAGGCCCCCTTTGCAAATAAATAAACTGAGGCATAAAGATTAAGTAACCTGCTTAATGTCATACAACTAGAATTGAAACCACTAACTCTACTGCTTCTAAAACATCTACATTTTTCTAACTCCTAAAAATGAAAGTAAAGAGAGATGCAAAGGCAGCAATAACCACAAATAAAAGTCTTCAATTTCCAAAATTGTGTTATCTGAATGTCATACCTCATAAGTCACTGAAAAGATTCGATTAGCCTAATCTATCTCAGGGGTTGGTAAAATATGGCCCATGGGCCAAGAATGAACCCACACCTATTTCTGCAAGTGTTTTACTGGAACAGAGCCATGCGCCTTTATGTATTATCGCAATAATGGCACTTTGACAGCATACAGCCTAAAATACTTACTATCTCATCGTTTACAGATAAATCTTGCCCACTCCTCATTCTGAATTCTCTTTTTTCAAAATTTTTCATAATTCAACGATGAACATAAACACTCCTTAAACTAAGAACTGGTATAAACAAAATTTCAATTTACAAAAACAAGCAGTCATTGCATCAATAGTTAGCTATATGTTAATGAAGGAGGAATGTTTCTCTCACTTACACTATCAAAAGACAAAAACTTTAAATTCTGATCCAGTGACTAGAAGAGAATACATGAAGTCTCTCATCTTGACTGAACTTTAATTCCATGCTAGAATTTGTGTTTCTAAGGTCTTCACGACTGTATTACCGAACTCCAATCTATCCTCAATACTCTTGAGCATTAATGAACCACCTTGTAGAATTCTACGCTCTTACTACTTTTAGACTGTACTTCCTTTATCCTATAATACTAACTGTAAGAATATTTATGACTAAGCCAAAGTATTCATTAAAAATGACACGCTCCAATGGACCGTAACAGTTACATTACTGTTAGTTTGAGTTGAATCTGCAAATTTAATCTCTAGTCACCAAAATATATCCCTTATGCATAAAAAAAAAATCAGCAATTTTTAATTCAAGGATAAAGGCCAAGAAGACAATTATAGTACCTTTGGTACTGCAGCCTGGAAAACAAAGTCCGTCATGTCCAGCTCTGTGCTGTTGGAGGCCTGTATCGTGATCACTGTGACACTGGGGTTGGTATTTGACCGTTCAAAGGTGAATTCAATCTTCAAGCCATTCTTACTGTACGCTGTGATGGAGGGGATGCCTGGGAGAGCACAGGAAGATCAGTCGAGTTGCAGTCAGCCTAAGGCTTGCCAAATCACTACCTCCTTTCTTCAACAACTACTTCTCATAGGTCTAATGATGATAACACCAGTAACAGTACCTGTAGCAATGTCATTGAAGAGAGGCTGTGATGAAAGTCCATCCAACAAGAAGGGGGGCTGGGATATCTGTGGGACTGAGGCAGGGGCAGGAGCAGCAGCTGGAGCACCTAAATGACACATCCCACAGTTAAGTCAATCTTAGCTGACAAATCCCACAAGAGAACACATAAGAAAATTACCACGATCTCAAATTAAGGGAAGGAAGCCTTAAACAATCTGCAAAAAGCATGAACCATAAAAATAAAGAATTAAAATTTTCAAATACTTTAAAATGAGTAACTTCTGTTCACTAAAAAATACCACCAATAAATGGACCAAAGGCAGAAGTGTATGCTACAAAATAACAAATGAATGAGTATCCAAAACTATAAATACCTTCTACAAGTCAATAAAGATAACCCAATTTAAAAGTGGTAAGACAAATGTACAAAAAAGAAAAAAGAGAAACGTACAAGCAATTCACAGAAGAAACATGAACGAAAAGGAAATATTATGGTAAGAGATGCTCAAGTTTATGAGTAATGAGGGAAATGGAATTTAAAACCACGATGAGGTGCTACTTCACATCCCCCCAGCATGGTGAATACTTCAGCGTCTGATAACACCAGATACTGGTTAAGACTATGGAGCAATGGGGAATTCTAGTCTCTGCCACAGGGTTGTGAATTGGAGAACAATTTGGCAGTAACAGAGTTGAATACAGGCTTTCCTGGTGGATCAGCAGTAAAGAATCCTCCTGCAACGCAGGGGATGTGGGTTGGATCCCTGGGTCAGGGAGATGCCCTGGAGAAGGAAATGACAATTCACTTCAGTCTTCTTGCCTGAGAAATACTATGAACAGAGGAGCCTAGCAGGGCTACAGTCCATGGGGTCGCCAAAGAGTCAGACACAGCCTGGCAACTAAACAACATCAGAGCTGAATACAAGTATACTCTTAAACTAAAGGTCCTCAACTGCAAAACAAAATTTCAGGCTGGATAAGACTTTGCTGTGAGGGGCTGTCTTGTGCGCTGTAGGATTCAGCACCACTGGCATCCTCTCAGTCTGACACTCAAAAGTATCTTCAAACACTGCCAATCCCTGGTGGGCAAAATCTCCCCCAACTGAGATCCACTGCCTTTCTTAGGAATGCTTTAATTCTTGCATATTTACACAGGGAGACATATACAAAAAGTGTGCAGGGCAAGATAACTTTTAACAATGAAATTCTAGAAATAATCAAAATGTTCACTATCAAAATAATCGGTAAATAAATTGTGGTACACTGACAAAATAAAATACTACTCATTGTCTTTTTTTTTTTTTTAATTTATTTGGCTACTCCTGTTCTGTGTTGTAGTATGTGGGATCTATTTCCCCGACCAGGGATCGAACCCCGGGCCCCTTGCACTGGGAACGCAGAGTCCTAGCCACTCGATCACCAGGAAACACCCTGTCTGTTGTTTTTTAGTCATTAAGTCGTGTCCAACTCTTGGCGACCCCATGGACTGTAGCCCACCAGGATCCTCTGTCCATGAGATTTCCCAGGCAAGAGTACTGGAGTGTGTTGCCATTTCCTTCACCAGGGGATCCTCCTGACCCACGAATCGAACCTGTGTCACCATATCTCCTGCACTAACAGACAGATTCTTTACTGCCAAGCTACCATGAAAGCCCAAAATACTATACACATACAGCAATAAAAATGTGAATGCATTAGAAATACACTTAACATAAATTATTCACAAATTCAACATGTAGCAAAAGAACAAGGTACAAAAGTATACATTCGATTGGATATCAGTTCTAAAAAGCCAAAATAATACTACAGACTGTAACATTCCAAAAATACACAGGAATGGTAAACACTAAAGCTAATACTATTTTAGGATAGATAGTAGTTACCTCTGGGATCAAGAGGGAATGAGAAAAGGAGGTAGTACACAGGGAATGTCAACAATCTTAGCAACATTTTATTTTACAAGCTAAGAAGATCAAGACAAGACTTATTCATTGAGTTTTACATATATTAAATATTGCAGAGTATTATGTTAACACACACACACACCCTGGGAAAGGTGGTGTGAAGTGGGGAAACAAAATAATAAGTCCATCATTTTTATTTGATCTTTCCAAATAAGAACAAGTTATGGAGGGCAAATGACAGACATGACCATGAACTGACAGAAATCAAGATTCTAAGAAAAAGCATAGGAAAATTCACCAGAAGAAACTGAATGCATTTTATGCTTAAATTGGTTTCAAACTACTTATGAAATTAGCTGAAATTACACCATTTTAAAATTCACAAAATGAAATAAAGGTTGAATTAGCTTTAAAAAAAATACCCAAGTATGCTAGGAAGAAAAAATACATAGTAAAAATTAGCAAGTAAGAAATACATATGACTAACGAAAGCACAAGGACCTAAAACAAACAAAGACACCACAGGATGTGCAGTCAGATTTCCAATGAAGAATATAAACAATATTCAGATAGCTACCCTAGTTTTTATAAAACTAATCTAGTAACTTTCCCACAATTTCCATTTTCAAAACAATTTTAGAAACCTCTTTCCATGGAAAATCATAGTCTACCCAAGACACAGAGGCAACATATAGGTCCCTAGTCCTTCAAATTGTAGATTTTTTTCCTCCTATAATGGTACAATAGGTAGTTCTGAAAAACAACAGAAACTCAGTACTCAAGTTTTTCTAAAAGTACATACTAAATTTATTTTCTAATTTATACTGTTTTAAATGATGGTGCATGAGGATTTGACTGTAATGACAGCTTAAAGAATCTAGAACTCAAAACTTTACTTAAAATTGTAAAGAAAATGGGGAACTGCATTTAAAACACATTATGTTATACAGAGTGAAATAAGTCAGAAAAACAAATATCCTACATTAATGCATATATATGGAATCTAGAAAAATGGTACTGATGAACCCACTTGCGGGGAAGGAATGGAGATGAAGATGTAGAGAATGGACTTGTGCACACAGTGTGGGAAGGAGAGGGTGGGACAGATGAAGAAAGTAGCCTCAACATATGCAGGTGTGAAATACATGGCTGGTGGGAAGCTGCTGTGTAACACGGGGAGCCCAGCTTTGTGCTCTGTGATGACCTAGAGCAGTGGGATAGGGTGAGGGGAGGGAAGCCCAAGAGGCAGGGGATGTATGTATAATTATGGCTGATGCATGTTGTTGCATGGCAGAAACCAACACAACCCTAAAGTAATGTTCCTCTAATTAAAAAATAAATTTAAAAAGTAAAATACATTATGAATAAGGAAAAAAAAGCTAGACTTCATTATTTTGCTTTTTCTTGTTAACACTAGGAAAAAAAGAAAGAACAAAAACAAAACATTAAGGCTCCAGAATAAATGAGCTAAAGGAGACAAAAGGAATGTGCAAAAAGGAAATTCATGTATAATACAAATATGGACAAATATAAAACATTCCTTAGACTGAAAAAATAAAAATAAGACGAGAGGGTCAATCTTTCAAATGTTAGGGCTTTTTATTTATGACTATACAGTGAAATTCACAGACATTGAGGAAAAGCTAAGTAACATTTACCAAGTGCCTACTATGTGTCATGCATGCACTAAGTCTCTATTCCTCACAAATACCCTATGATGATAAGAATCATTTTTATTTTAAACAGATTCAGAAAGAGTAAGCCTAACTTAACTGAGCCTAAGAATGTAAACCCAAAATAAACTTGGGCAAATCTATGTAATAACAATATTTACTGAGCCATCAGTTATGATAAGAAAAATCTGGAAACAAGCAAAATGCCCAATAGTAAGGAATCGAATAAATAATGGTTAAACTTACCAAATATTAGACAACCATTCAAAATTATAATTGTGAAGATTATACACTAACATGGAAATGCTAATATGTTAATAAGTAAAGCATATCATCTACACACTGTGTTCTGGATTTTTGTTTGGCCTCGCCACACAGCCTGTGAGATCCTAGTTCCCTGACCAGGGATTGAACCTGGGCACATGGCAGTGAAAGCACAAGAGTCCTAACCACTGGACTACCAGGAAGGTCCCCATACACTTATATTTCAAATGGGGTTGTTCCTGTTTTTCCATATATTCAGGAGTGCTTGGCATCCTGGGATTTGAAACTGACTGTGAATGGCCCTAAGCAACGACAAGCAATATTTTGAAATTTTGTTAAGTCATAAATATAAACCGTAAGTTCTGGGAGGCAGTTATGTTAGGAAAAACCTTTAAGTCTGTGATAGCCTGTCTAGATAAGCATCCAACATCCTTAACCTATGGCTGTTTTCCATTCAAGGTCATGTATGCTCTAACTCTCCATTTCACTTTTAGAGAAGTCACTTAAGATAGAAATTATATGCTACAGTGATATTCTCTTATCTCTTGTGTTTACAGTTTCTCTGAACACACTAATTATAAATTTCTACTACATGTCAATAAAGATAAGATATTCCCAAATGAAAAGCTATGTTTGAATATTATAATCCTGGATAATTTTATCCTTCCACTGCTTTAACACGAAGGAGAAAGAAAGGGGGAGAGGGAAAGAGGAAATGGCCACAGCTCTTGGAAACTAACCATGGGTAGAAAGAAACCTAGAAAAAGTAATGTATTTCTTGGGATGTGCTTCTTTTCTAGCCTGAGACTGTTCTTTCTGTCTTAAAACACTGTGAGTAATTTACTCTCCAAAAATTAAAAATTAGACTTTGAGGAATCTCTATGAATTACCTCTAGAGTATTAGTATGGCAACTTGGCCAGAAGTTGTGAAGATTCTTGTTTGTTTTTTCACTTACCCTCTCCATTCTTCAACTGTCTCATGCGCTAGACAGAAAGTCTACATTCAATGTAGTTTTTCCCTAAGGCCCTTATCCCTGGCCAAGCATGAAATTAACTCTAGTCTGGCCTCACCTGTAAGGTTGATGTCTCCCAGCAAATCAAGAAGCTCTCCACCAGCAGAAGCTGGTTTGCTTGTAGTTGCAGTTGGAATAACAGGTGTTATGTCATTTCCTCCCAACAAATCCAATAAATCATTGGCCTAAACAAGGAAATAATATCTTATTCATTGTCACTGTCTAATCTGTTATCTAACACAAAGCCCTTTCAATACTTAAAAATAGGGACCAGAATTATCAGTCAACCCAGGAACAGTGAAGGGAATCACCTAAGAGATAGGGTCTCTTAGGAACCAGAAGATTATGAGGATAAGCAAGGGAAAAGCTACCTGGCTGGTGGGCTGTGGCCCCGAGGGTGGTGGCTTTGTCTCTAGAGGAGTTGGGTCTGTCTCTCCGTTTGTCTGTACAATCTCAGTAGGGCCATTTGTGGTCACTTTCTCCATGACAGGCATTCTCTCAAGCAGGGCAGATCTGGAAGAATCTGAAGTGGTTAAATTCTAGGCAGTTAACCTAGATTCCCTACCCAAAACAATCACTGTTAGCTATACTCCAGCCAAATGTGGAAAGACATCTCCCCTCCCCACATCCCAACACATATACTAAAATAGAAGTTGGATTACAAGAATACGTGACCTACATTCCTGACTGGATTAAGGGCAGGCAGGAAACCTTGAATGGACAAACTGTCCATCTAAATCCCAAGAGCCTGAGAACTCTAAGTCACAGAGAAATTGGAATGAAAGAAAGATAAACAAGTACATATTAGCAGTTCCCAATCAAGAAGATACCGCACAACAGAAAGGGGAAAAAAGATACACACAATGGTAATAGTAATGATATCTCAATGAGATTCTCCTGAGATAAAACAACTCTCACTTCTTCACCAAATAAAATGGAAATGAAGAAAACTTTCCTTACCAAGAGAAAGGGGAAAATGGGACTAAAAGAACACGGTTCACTTATTTCTTTAGAGGCTAGGCAGAACAGAAGACGGACAAAACACAAGTAGCCAAGCAGTGAGAACTGAACAGGGTTGTGATGTCCCGCCAATAAAGCACGAGGGGTGAAACTCCTTTACGGTTATCATGAGAAAGTGCTTGGGATGCTAAGAGGCACATGCAGTGTTCGCTTTCTTTTACTGACCTCATATGGTCGTATTTCTTAAAAAGTGCATTATATTCTACTGCCCTCTGCTGGAGTTCCACATCAATGCTGCTTCCATAGATGGAAACCACTTTCTTAATTCGGCTTTGGGATAAAATGACAAACAAATTCAAACATCCAAAAGAAAATTCATAAACAAGCAGAAAGAACAGTGTTTAAAACAGAGGTTTCTGGTTAAATTTTTGAAATGTTCATCATTTCTTAATGTACATAACTTCTCAAAAACAAAAGACCTTTCCTTTATGGTCACCTAACAGATAGCTGAAGACCATCAGAGTTTATTCTAGTTCTAATGCTAGATTTTGTCTGTTGAATATCTCATATCCTAAAATGTGATAAACAAAAGTACCAACTATTAATTTGCTACAAAATAACAAATTTATAGTATTCATTCCCTTCTTTAATAACTTTACAGTAGTAAGCTTTTATCAACAAAAGGGTCATAGCATCAGACTTGTTCAAGCAAAGCATCACTGCCTAATACCAAATTCTTACACTTCACAATTTAAACAGTAAAAAATATCATTCTTCATGAGGCTTTACATTAAAAACAAAAGCAAAAGACCTGAGAGAACTAAGTTTGTATTAAATATGCTTGGCTGGGAAACTGACCCAAGAATTGAGTTCTAGTCAAAACAGATTTTTTTAAAAAGCAAAATTTAAAGATTTAAACACCAAAATGATTTTCTTCCAATTCAGATATCTCAAAATTGTAAGAAACCAGAACTCTTACATGGGAAAATAACTTCAGTACTTTAAAAAAAGAAAACAGACATCAGATACCTGATTTTAAAAACACTAGTTTTTACCTTCAAATTAAGCAGTGGTGGGATGAAGGGATGACAGGGAGCAAAGTATAGATATAATAAGGATTAACCATGAAGTGATGACTGTTACTGAGGAGTAAAAGGTATAGGCAGTTGATTTTACTATTCTACTTTTGCCTTTGCTTGAAGTTTCCGAAAATAAAAGTTTTTAAAAATTATAAAACGCATTCACCCTTTTTCTCCATACTCACTTTACAGTACAGGTGAATCGAGTAGAAAGCTTCATAATGGCAGTGAGGGCATAACCTCGTGTCACAGAGGTGGACATATTAGATATTAGGACACTTTCTAAAATATCCAACACTTCATCCTCTGTTACCTGGGGAGAAAAAAATGGACACATAACACTCTCACTTCTCCTCAGCCAGAAGGTAAGAGAAACAATGTAAGTCACTATGATGGGGTGGGGAGAGGGACCTAAAGGTGAGTTTCAAATCTCACAATGGCCCAGTAGGTTCCAACTGAAAACTGAGCAAGTTTTCCAATGAATCTCTGATTCCACCATTGCTTATTTAAAAGGTTTTCAAGAAATCGACTTCAACCCATTAAACACTACTCTTAAAACAAAAAACACTGCCTTCCCTTTTCTTAACCAAGAGTGACAAAGGGTACCTGAATAGGCTCTTCCTCTTCACATTGGCCAGAAACAAGAAGATCTCCATATTCACCTATACACCACGCAGCCACTTGCACCAAAGGTTGCTGTCAAAAGAGAGTCACAGTTTGAAAAAGATTTTTATTCTTTAAAGGATTAGTACAAATCATATAGATCATCCAAACATAAAGGTCACAACGGAGGCACCTCTAGAGTGACAGTAATAAGAACATATCAGAAAAATAATGGCAATTTCCCCCCTAAAATAAAGGTACTTACCTGAGAATAATCACCAAGAATTGCTTTGTACAAGCGCTGGACAGTATAGGCATGCATCTCCACGCTATTGGTTATTAACTGGATCAAGTTGGGAACTGCATCATCACGAACATAGCTTCCTGCCTAAAAGGAAATGCAGACAGTTACCCCAAGAAACACAAGGTAATGATAAGAAAAGTCAGCTAGTGTTGTTATTGCTCAGAGGACACGACTACAAAACACCCTCCAAGATAAAGCTGTTTCCATTTCTCATGTTCAGAAGCAGCTCAATTTTCAAAGTCTTATTTAAATGAATATTCTAAGTTCTACGGTTTTATAAAAAGATAAAATCTTCTCTTTGTCCAAAGTAAAATTAAAATATAAAGGCTTAGAATTTCAAGAAAGGCCCTTTCTACTCAAAATAGAATGTCTACTATGGCAAAAATTTAAGAAATACATTCACTGGGAACTTAATTACAACAACCTCTTCCTCCTCACAACTCCTCAACACAGGTGTTAAAAACGAGGCAGTCCTAAGGTGGCAGAGGAACAGGACAGGGAGACCACTTTCTCTCCCACAAATTCATCGAAAGAACATTTGAACACCAAGCAAACTCCACAAAACAATTTCTGAATGCTGGCAGAGGACATCAGGCACCCAGAAAGGGAGCCTATTGTCTTCGAAAGGAGGTAGGACAAAATATAAAAGATAAAAAGAGAGACAAAAGAGGTAGGAACGGAGATCTGTCCCAGGAAGGGAGTCTTAAAAAAGAGACAGGTTTCCAAACATCAGGAAATACTCTCTCTGGCGGGTCTGTGAAGCCAGAGCTGGAAGGGGCAAACATGGCCTCAGAGAGGCATCCTATACCAAACTGCAAGCAGGCTTCCTTGCTAACCAAGACTTCTTGGGATTCTGGACTGCAGACATCCGCCAGGAGGGTCACAGTCAGAGATCAGCTCCCCAGAAGAGGAAGAGAGACACGGCATACCAGAGAAGGCGCGCCCGTTGTACACCCAGAAAACCGAGCAGCTGGGATGGGGGACGCGGTAAGTTGCAGCCTTCAACCGGGGGCGACGTGCTTGCCAAGCACCTGGTCACCTGGGCTGCTTGGCCCTGGGATGGGCACAAAACACAGGCCCAACCAAGTCTGTGCCTTTGAGGAGTGCCCGAAAACCTGAACCTGAGTGGCTTAGATCTGAGGAGTGCATACAACCCAGGGCCAGCATCAGACAGTTCCTGGCAGAGCAACCTAGAGCCTGAACAGCGTAGACTGGGAAAGCAACATGACGTGAGCAGGGACAGACCCAGTGTGGCTGAATCACTCTGAGCACAGGCCAGTAATATTTGTTTGCAGTGTTCTCTCTCCCCACAACACGACTGAAGAAGTGAGCCTAAAAAAAGTGACCACCACCGCCCTCCTTGTGTTGGGGCGGAAATTAGACACTGAAGAGACTAGCAAACAGAAGAAGCTAAAATAAACAGAGGGAACAGCTTTGGAAGTGACAGGTGCAATAGATTACAATCCTGTAGTCAGCACCAACTACATAGGAAGGGGCCTATAGACCTTGAGAAGTTCAAGCTGGAACAAGGAACTATCTGAAAATGAACTGACCCTACACTGTCTGCAACAGCACCAGAGAAAGTCCTAGATATATTTTCACTCTTATCATTTTTTAAATTAAAATGAAATTTTTTTCATTTTTAAGTCCCCTATTACTCCTTTAATTTTCATTTTTATAACCTACGATTACCTTGCAAAAAAAAAAAAAAGACCCTAATTTTAAAGCAAACTTCACATATATATATTTTATAATTTTTTGACTTTTTTTTAATATTGTATTTTTGAGAATCTAACCTCTACTCTATATTTTTAATCTTTGCTTTTTGGTATTTGTTATCAACTTTGTACCTTTAAGAACCCAATCTTCAGTACCCATTTTTACTTGGGAGTGAGATTACTGGCTTGACTGCTCTCTCCCCCTTTGGACTCTCCTTTATCTCCACCAAGTTGCCTCTATCTCCCCCCTCCCCCTTTTCTTCTCTACCCAACTCTGTGAATCTCTTTGGGTGTTCGGGACTGTGAAGAACACTTAGGGAACTGATTACTGGCTGGATCTGTCTCTCTTCTTTTGATTCCCCCTTTATCCTCCTGGCCACTTCTGTCTCCTTCCTGCCTCTTCTCTTCTCTGTGTAACTCCGTGAACATCTCTGAGCGGTCCAGACTGTGGAGAGCACACAGGGAAGTGATTACTGGCTAGCTGGCTCTCTCTCCTTCTGATTCCCCCTCTTATCCTCCTGGTCACCTCTAGCTCCCTCCTTCCTCTTTTCTTCTCCATGTAACTGTGTACCTCTCTGGGTGTCCCTCACTGTGGAGAAACTTTTCATCTTTAACCTAGATGTTTTATCATCCATGCTGTATAGATAGAGAAGTCTTGAGGCTACTATAAAATTAAGACTAAAAACCAGAGGCAATCCAAATCCTGAGAACACCTGAGACCTCCTGAATCCAGGGAACATTAATCGATAGGAGCTCATCAAACACCTCCATACTTACACTGTACCACCCAAGCACCACCCAAGGGCCAACAAGTTCCAGAGCAAGATATACCATGCAAATTCTCCAGTAACATAGGAACATAGCCCTGAGCTTCAATATACAGCCTGCCCGAAGTCACACCAAACCCATCAACATCTCAAAACTCATTACTGGACACTTCACTGCACTCCAGAGAGGAGAAATCCAGCTCCACCCACCAGAACACAGACACAAGCTTCCCAAACCAGGAAACCCTGACAAGCCACCCATCCAACCCCACCCATAGCGAGGAACCTCCACAATAAAGAGGAACCACAAACTGCCAGCATACAGAAAGGCCACCCCAAACACAGCAATATAAACAAGATGAAATGGCAGAGAAATACCCAACAGGTAAAGGAACAGGATAAATGCCCACTAAACCAAGCCAAAGAAGAAGAGATAGGAATCTACCTGAGAAAGAATTCCCAATAATGATAGTGAAAATGATCCAAAACCTTGAAAACAAATTGGAGTTACAGATAAATAGCCTGGAGACAAGGATCAAGAAGATGCAAGAAAGGTTTAACAAGGACCTAGAAGAAATAAAAAAGAGTCAATATATAATGAATAATGCAATAAATGAGATCAAAAACACTCTGAAGAGAACCAACAGTAGAATAACAGAAGCAGAAGATAGGATAAGTGACGTAGAAGATAGAATGGTAGAAATAAATGAAACAGAGAGGAAAAAAGAAAAAAGAATTAAAAGAAATGAGGACAACCTCAAAGACCTCTGGGATAATGTTAAACATCCCAACATTCAAATTCATAGGAGTCCCAGAAGAAGAAGACAAAAAGAAAGACCATAAGAAAATACTTGAGGAGATAATAGTTTAAAACTTCCCTAAAATGGGGAAGGAAACAATCACCCAAGTCCAAGAAACCCAGAGAGTCACAAACAGGATAAACCCAAGGCGAAATACCCCAAGACACATATTAATCAAATTAACAAAGATCAAACACAAAGAACAAATATTAAAAGCAGCAAGGGAAAAACAACAAATAACACACAAGGGGATTCCCATAAGGATAACAGCTGATCTTTCAACAGAAACTGTTCAAGCCAGAAGGGAATAGCAGGAAATACTTAAAGTGATGAAAGAAAATAACCTACAGCCCAGATTACTATACCCAGCAAGGATCTCATTCAAATATGAAGGAGAAATCAAAAGCTTTATAGACAAGCAAAAGCTGAGAGAATTTAGCAACAAATGCTAAAAGATCTTCTCTAGACAGGAAACACAGAAAAGGTGTATAAACTCAACCCAAAACAATAAAGTAAATGGCAACAGGATCACACTTATCAATAATTACCTTAAATGTAAATGGGTTGAATGCCCCAACCAAAAGACAAAGACTGGCTGAATGGATACAAAAACAAGACCCCTATATATGTTGTCTACAAGAGACCCACCTCGAAACAAGGGACACGTACAGACTGAAAGTGAAGGGCTGGAAAAAGATATTCCACCCAAATAGAGACCAAAAGAAAGCAAGAGTAGTAATACTCATATCAGATAAAATAGACTTTAAAACAAAGGCTGTGAAAAGAGACAAAGATTGACACTACATAATGATCAAAGGATCAATCCAAGAAGAAGATATAACAATTACATATGCACCCAACATAGGAGCACCACAATATGAAAGACAAATGCTAACAAGTATGAATGGGGAAGTTAACAATAACACGATAATAGTGGGAGATTTTAATAGCCATTCTCACCTATGGATAGATCAACTAAATAGAAAATTAACAAGGAAACACAAACTTTAAATGATACAATAGACCATTTTTATGGTTAGACCTAGTTGCTATCTATGGGACATTTCACTCCCCCAAAATGAATTTCACCTTTTTCTCAAGTGCAACCCACTCCAGTGTTCTTGCCTGGAGAATCCCAGGGACGGGGGAGCCTGGTGGGTTGCCGTCTCATGGGGTTGCATAGAGTTGGACACGACTGAAGCGNATACAATAGACCATTTTTATGGTTAGACCTAGTTGCTATCTATGGGACATTTCACTCCCCCAAAATGAATTTCACCTTTTTCTCAAGTGCAACCCACTCCAGTGTTCTTGCCTGGAGAATCCCAGGGACGGGGGAGCCTGGTGGGTTGCCGTCTCATGGGGTTGCATAGAGTTGGACACGACTGAAGCGACTTAGCAGTAGCAGCTCAAGTGGACACGGAACCTTCTCCAGGATAGATCACATCCTGGGCCATAAATCTAGTCTTGGTAAAGTCAAAAAACTGAAATCATTCCAAGCATCTTTTCTGATCACAATGCAGTAAGATTAGATCTCAATTACAGGAGAAAAACTATTAAAAATTCCAACATATGGAGGCTGAACAACACGCTGCTGAGTAACCAACAAATCACAAAGAAATAAAAAAAAAATATGCAGAGAAACGAATGAAAATGAAAACACAACAACCCAAAACCTGTGGGACCCTGTAAAAGCAGTACTAAGGGGAAGGTTCATAGCAATACAGACTTACTTCAAGAAATAAGAAAAAAGTCAAATAAATAACCTAACTCTACACTTAAAGCAACCAGAAAAGGAAGAAAGAAAAAACCCAGGGTTAGTAGTAGGATAGAAATCTTGAAAATTAGGGCAGAAATAAATGCAAAAAAAAAAAAAAAAA
>SJYA01002795.1:6320179-6331012 GCA_006410615.1 Neotragus moschatus | reverse complement strand
TGGCCACCTCTGACTACTTCCTCCCTCTCCTCTTCCCTGTATAACTATGTGATCATCTCTGAGAGGTCCAGACTGAGGAGCGCACATAAGGAAGTGATTACTGGATAGCTTTCTCTCTCTTCTTTTGATCCCACCTCATCTCATTAAAGTCACCTCTAACTACCCCTTCCCTCTCCCTTTCTCCATGTAACTCAGAGAAACTCTCTGGGTGTCTCTCAATGTGGAGAAACTTTTCATCTTTAACCTAGATTTTTTATCATTGGTGCTATATAGAAGGAGAAGCCTTGAGGCTACTGTAAAAATAAAACTGAAAACCAGAAGCAGGAGACTTAAGCCCAAACCCTGAGAACATCAGAGAACTTCTGAACCCAGGGAACATTAATCAATAGAGACTCATCAAATGCCTCCATACCTACACTGAAACCAAGCACCACCTAAGGGCCAACAAGGTCCAGAGCAAGGCATACCATGCAAATTCTCCAGCAACACAGGACCACACCCCTGAGCTTCAATATACAGGAAGCTCAAGTTACTCTAAAACCATAGACGTCTTCTAACTCATCACTGGACACTTCATTGCACTCCAGAGAGAAGAAATCTAGCCGTACCCAAAAGAACTCCGACACAAGCTCCCCTAACCAAGAAACCTTGACAAGCCTCTGATACAACCCCACCCACAGTGAGGAAACTTCATAATTAAGAGAACTCCACAAGTTCCCAGAATACAGAAAAGCCACCCCAATCACAGCAATATAACCAAGATGAAGAGACAGAGGAATACCCAGCAGGTAAAGGAACAGGAGAAATGCCCACCAAATCAATCAAAAGAGGAAGAGATAGGGAATCTACCTGAGAAAGAATTCCAAATAATGATAGTGAAACTGACCCAAAATCTTGAAATCAAAATGGAATCACAGATAAATAGCCTGGAGAAAAGGATTGAGAAGATCCAAGAAAGGTTTAATAAGGACCTAGAATAAATAAAAAAAGAGTCAATATATAATGAATAATGCATTAAATGAGATCAGAAACACTCTGGAGGCAACAAATTGTAGAATATCGGAGGCAGAAGACAGGATTAGTAAAATAGAAGATGGTAGAAATAAATGAATCAGAAAGAACAAAAGAAAAACGAGTAAAAAGAAATGAAGACAATCTCAGAGATCTTCAGGACAATATGAAACGTTCCAACATTCGAATTATAGGAGTCCCAGAAGAAGAAGACAAAAAGAAAGACCATGAGAAAATACTTGAAGGAGATAAAAAGTTCCCTAAAGTGGGGAAGGAAATAATCACCCAAATCCAAGAAACCCAGAGAGTTCCAAACAGGATAAACCCAAGGCGAAACACCCCAAGACACATATTAATCAAATTAACAAAGATCAAACACAAAGAACAAATATTAAAATCAGCAAGGGAAAAAAAACAAATATCACACAAGGGGATTCCCATAAGGATAACAGCTGATCTTTCAATAGAAACTCTTCAGGTCAGGAGGGAATGGCAAGACATACTTAGAGTGATGAAAGAAAATAAGCTACAGCCCAGATTACTGTACCCAGCAAGGATCTCATTCAAATATGAAGGGAAAAATCAAGAGCTTTACAGACAAGCAAAAGCTGAGAGAATTCAGCNAAATCAGCAAGGGAAAAAAAACAAATATCACACAAGGGGATTCCCATAAGGATAACAGCTGATCTTTCAATAGAAACTCTTCAGGTCAGGAGGGAATGGCAAGACATACTTAGAGTGATGAAAGAAAATAAGCTACAGCCCAGATTACTGTACCCAGCAAGGATCTCATTCAAATATGAAGGGAAAAATCAAGAGCTTTACAGACAAGCAAAAGCTGAGAGAATTCAGCACCACCAAACCAGCTCTCCAACAAATGCTAAAGAATTTTTTCTAAACAAGAAACACAAAAATGGCATATAAACCTGTTAACCCAAAAAAATAAAGTAAATGACATTGGGATCATATGTATCAATAATTACCTTAAATGTAAATGGTTTGAATGCCTCAACCAAAAGGCAAAGACTGGCTGAATGGATACAAAAACAAGACCCTTATATGTGCTGCCTACAGGAGACCCACCTCAAAACAAGGGACACCTACAGACTGAAAGTAAACAGATGGAAAAAGATATTCCATGCAAATAGAGACTAAAAGAAAGCAGGAGTGGCAATACTCATATCCGATAAAGTAGACTTTAAAACAAAGTCTGTGAAAAGAGACAAAGAAGGCCACTACATAATGATTAAAGGANATTCAGCACCACCAAACCAGCTCTCCAACAAATGCTAAAGGATCTTCTCTAGATAGGAAACACAAAAAAGGTGTATAAACTCAAACCCAAAACAATAAAGTAAATGGTAATGAGATCATATTTATCAATAATTAAACGTAAATGGGTTGAATGCCTCAATCAAAAGACAAAGACTGGCTGAATGAATAAAAAATCAAGACCCCTATATATGTTGCCTACAAGAGACCCACCTCAAAACAGGGGAGACATACAGACTGAAAGTAAAGGGCTGGAAAAAGATATTCCATGCAAATAGAGACTAAAAGAAAGCAGGAGTAGCAATACTCATATCAGATAAAATAGACTTTAAAACAAAGGCTGTGAAAAGAGACAAAGAAGGACACTACATAAAGATCAAAGGATCAATCCAAGAAGAAGATATAACAATTATAAATATATATGCACCCAACATAGGAGCACCACAATATGTAAGACAAATGCTAACAAGTATGAAATGGGAAATTAACANGCTGTGAAAAGAGACAAAGAAGGACACTAAATAAAGATCAAAGGATCAATCCAAGAAGAAGATATAACAATTATAAATATATATGCACCCAACATAGGAGCACCACAATATGTAAGACAAATGCTAACAAGTATGAAATGGGAAATTAACAATAAGACAATAATAGTAAAAGACTTTAATACCCCACTCACACCTATGGATAGATCAACGAAACAGAAAATTAAAAAGGAAACACAAACTTTAAATGATACAATAGACCAGCTAGACCTAATTTATATCTATAGGACATTTTACCCCAAAACAATGAATTTCACCTTTTTCTCAAGCACACACGGAACCTTCTCCAGGAAAGATCACATTCTGGGCCATAAATCTAGCCTTNTACAGACTGAAAGTGAAGGGCTGGAAAAAGATACTCCACACAAATAGAGACCAAAAGAAAGCAGGAGTAGGAATACTCATATCAGAAAAAACAGACTTTAAAACAAAGGCTGTGTAAAGAGACAAAGAAGGACAATACATAATGATCAAAGGATCAACTCAAGAAGATATAACAAGTATAAATATATATATGCACCCAACATAGGAGCATTACAATATGTAAGACAAATGCTAAGAAGTATGAAGGGGAAATAAATAATAACACAATAAAAGTAGGAGACTTTCATACCCCACTTACACCTACGAATAGACAAACTAAACAGAAAATTAACAACGAAATACAAACTTTAAATGATTCAATAGGCCAGTTAGACCTAATTGATATCTATAGGACATTTCACCCCAAAACAATGAATTTCACCTTTTCTCAAGTCCACATGGAACCTTCTCCAGGATAGATCACATCCTGGACCATAAATCTAGCCTTGGTAAATTCAAAAAAATGAAATCATTCCAAGCATCTTTTCTGACCACAATGCAGTAAGATTAGATCTCAATTACAGGAGAAAAACTATTAAAAATTCCAACATATGGAGGCTGAACAACACGCTGCTGAATAACCAACAAATCACAGAAGAAATCAAAAAAGAAATCAAAATATGCATAGAAACAAATGAAAATGAAAACACAACAACCCCAAACCTATGGGACACTGTAAAAGCAATGCTAAGGGGAATGTTCATAGCAATACAGGCTTACATCAGGAAACAAGAAAAAAGTCAAATAAATAACCTAACTCTACACCTAAAGCAACTAGAAAAGAAGAAATGAAGCACCCTAGGATTAGCAGAAGGAAAGAAAACTTAAAAATTAGGGCAGATATAAATGCAAAAGAAACAAAGGAGACCATAGAAAAAAATCACCAAAGCCAAAAGCTGATTCTTTGAGAAGATAAATAAAATTGACAAACCAGTGAAAGTGAAAGTGAAGTCACTCAGTTGTGTCTGACTCTTTGTGACCCCATGGACTGTAGCCTACCAGGCTCCTCCCGCTATGGGATTCTCCAGGCAAGAGTACTGGAGTAGGTTGCCATTTCCTTCTCCAGGGGATCTTCTTGACCCAAGGATCGAACCCCGGTCTCCTGCATTCCAGGCAGACGCTTTAACCTCTGAGCCACCAGGGAAGAACAAACCATTAGCCAGACTCATCAAGAAACAAAGGGAGAAAAATCAAATCAACAAAATTAGAAATGAANACTCAGGTACTTTGGCCACGTCATGCGAAGAGTTGACTCATTGGAAAAGACTGTGATGCTGGGTGGGATTGGAGGCAGGAAGAGAAGGGGACTACAGAGGATGAGATGGGTGGATGGCATCACTGACTCGATGGGTGTGAGTCTGAGTGAACTCCGGGAGTTGGTGATGTACAGGAAGGCCTGGCATGCTGCGATTCATGGTGTCACAAAGAGTCGGACACGACTGAGTGACTGAACTAAACTGAACAATGAGGGAGATCCAGTTTCGATCCCTGGGTTAGGAAGTTCCCCTGGAGAAAGAAATGGCAACCCACTCCAGTATGCTTGCCTGGAAAATCTCATGGGCAGAGGAACCTGGTACTCTACAGTCCATAGTNCATGGTGTCACAAAGAGTCGGACACGACTGAGTGACTGAACTAAACTGAACAATGAGGGAGATCCAGTTTCGATCCCTGGGTTAGGAAGTTCCCCTGGAGAAAGAAATGGCAACCCACTCCAGTATGCTTGCCTGGAAAATCTCATGGGCAGAGGAACCTGGTACTCTACAGTCCATAGTGTCACAAAGAGTCAGACACGACTGAGTGACTTCACTTCATGTTCACAATAACACTGATTCAGTAATACTTTCATTAGAAATTCTGCTATCTTCTTCTAGGACACATTTTGCTGCTACAAATATGTGTTGAGGAAGTATGGTACTGAGAGAGTAATTTTTAGGTGTGTTGATAAGTCCAGGGTCCTGAAGGATGGGAGATGGTTCTGGAATTCTCAAGGAGAAAAGGACAAACTTTTTTCCTACATTTCTTAGTCTTAGTCACAGAAAATAAAAATTTTTTTTTTCCTTTAAGCTTGGAACTGATTACACAACAAAATAACTCAGCTTAAACTCTGTACTAAGGATTATATAACAAAAATGTATCCTGCTTGAGGACAGTCTCTCCTTGAAAACCTTATGACTAATCCTGCTATTTTAAAATGTAAATTGTGAGAGTGGGTTTGGTAAAATCCTTCTATTGTTAGTTCTAATCCTGTCATCTTAAAATGTAAATTGTTGGAGTGGATCTAGTAAGATCTTTATAACCTTGAGACATTATTTTGCTTTATTGTAATAAACAATTAAAAAAGTATTTAACTCTCTAGCTAAGACTAGCGAGTGGGATGCTCTCTGCCCACTTCTGATGTCTATGTCAGAAGCTTTGTCTGTCCCTTTTCACTGATAAAACTTCTGCCACACAAGAGCCCTGAGTGGTCAATCCTGGTCTCTGGTCTGGAAGCTAAATCTTCTTCAGAACAGGAATCTGACATAATTCACTGTACGCTATCAGTACTGTGGTAATGAAACTTTGTTTTGGTTTCCACCTCTGCTATTGTCTTCCTATATGACCATATCTAAACAGTAGTTACATTCCATGAAACCAACCATTTCACATGCTCAGCCAATCTACTTAAAAGTATATTTAGATTTGTCAGTGGAAGTAGAATGCAGAGTTTTTTGCCTTTTAATGGCCACTTAAATTACTTGATCCACATAAGGGGAAAGATTTTTAACAGAAAAGTTAATTTTTGGAAAATCACGTGCTATTTTTTAAGAACACTGTTCATTTGTACACTACATTTTCATATATTGATACAAGAAAAAAAACTTTTAAACTATAAAATTTATAGTACTGATATAGAAGATCAAAACTGTCTTTTTCAACAAAGATACAAAGCTGAAGTTCATATAAAAGATTTTGGTTTTGTTATGTATTCTTTAACCAACAACATTGTATTGATATGGAAGAATCAGGAAAGAACATGAAGGAAACAATGAGNAAACCAACCATTTCACATGCTCAGCCAATCTACTTAAAAGTATATTTAGATTTGTCAGTGGAAGTAGAATACAGAGTTTTTTGCCTTTTAATGGCCACTTAAATTACTTGATCCACATAAGGGGAAACATTTTTAACAGAAAAGTTAATTTTTGGAAAACCACGTGCTATTTTTTAGGAACACTGTTCATTTGTACACTACATTTTCATATATTGATACAAGAAAAAAACTTTTATACTATAAAATTTATAGTACCGATATAGAAGATCAAAACTGTCTTTTTCAACAAAGATACAAAGCTGAAGTTCATATAAAAGATTTTGTTTTTGTTATGTATTCTTTAACCAACAACATTGTATTGATATGGAAGAATCAGGAAATAACATGAAGAAAACAATGAGGGGAGAGTAACATTCTTCATCTTATTGTTAATAAACAGCCAAATGTTTATTAACATTGTCTTTGACTTTAATTTGGAATATATGAATTTAAAGAGACATCCAGAGACAGCTTTTAGAATCATAACTGTAGTCTTGGAATAATAAACGTGTTTTTCTAATGCTCAGAGCTCCGTAGGAGCTGACTGCTAGAATATTAAGCATTTTAAGTTATTTTATTCAATCCCCTTGGTTTGATTTCTTCTGCTCTGGTAAAATAAGTACCTGACCTAGATGATGTAAAATAGATAATTGCTGACTTCCTGAACTATGCAATTCCCTAGAAAAATTCAAGAAAGCAGAGATGATTTTAAATTAGCAATGATGATTTTAAATTAACCTTGAGATAGCTGAATTTAATAAAATGAAATGGTATAATTACTAGTCAAATGAAAATTCATGTTTTATATATATTATTAAAGGTAACTGTGATTTTTGAAAAAGTCACAAATTTAGGTACATGTAGAGAGAATATTTTTATTGAATCTTAAAAATAATTTATTATCTGATGCATAGGTATATTTAGAAATAAAAATATTTGTTTCATGCCTTCTTAACATATTCCTGAATTTAGGTTAATAAATCTTTTGAATACTAAGTTACTGTAATTCCACATTTTTCTAAAACATTCTCCGTGAATTCAAAAACCTATGCTAACGTAAGAATTTTGTTGCAAGCAATTTGTTCTAAACATCAAAATTTAACATATGGAAGAGAGTGTAGTGGTCACTGAAACAGACTGCTGTCAATAAAAGAAGCGAAGTTGCTCAATCATGTCCGACTCTTTGTGACCCCATGGACTGTAGCCTGCAAGGTTCCTCCATTCATGGAATTTTCCAGGCAAGAATACTGGAGTGGGTTGCCATTTCCTTCTCCAGGGGCTCTTCCCAAGACAGGGATTGAACCCGGAATCCTGCATTACAGGCAGACTCCTTACCCTCTGAGCCACCAGGGAAGTCAATAAAAGAGCAATTTGTATAGCCACAAACACATCAGAGCTTCTAATTCTGATGGGAGCTATTGATTGCAGTCTGAAGGATTCACTCTTTGTTTTTTCAGTTCTTAAAACTGCTTTCTGTTGTTAATGAGGCCGAGTTCCTTTCTGTGATCCATGCACAAGTCTCACTGATTTGGATGACTGAAAGCTGTTTCTTTCATGAAACACCCTTGGGTTCCCTGATCTGCACTATGTAATCAGTAGGGAACCATATAATGTAGAGAAATATCAGGGGTTTTTTTTTTTAAGATTATTACTGCATAAGGTCTATTTAATTTATTGCAATTTTGTTAAATTTAACATGGGATATGAAAAGAGCCATTTATAATACCACATATTTTTAGAAAAGACATGAGAGATTCTAGTCTGCAATTGTGTTAGTCAAGAAGACCAAACTATGTTGCAGTTACAAGTAATCCTTAATGTCTTGAGGGCTGAGTGAAAACAAATGTTAATTTCTTGCTCATACTTCAAGTCCATTACTGCCTGCCTGGAGGATGTCCTATCTGTTTTATTCTTTCTGAGAAGGAGGCTAATGAGATAATCAACATCTGAAGTGTCACATGTTTTGTGAACAAAAATGCTGTTTGCCATATCAGTTAACAAAAGATGCTGCAGCCATCATATTACAGCTGCCCAATGGCTGGTGAGCACTGAGAGAACTCAGGATGTGAACAATGCCCACCACTCACAGTCACCACTACTCCCACTGTGCACCCTAGGGAGACTCATAAGAAAACACAGGATACTGACAGAGGTCCATATCAAAGGAATGATTTCAGTAAGCCCAGACACTTGGATCTCCCCATAGGGAGAAAAATACACAATTCCTTAACTTGATATAACAGGTTATCTTTAATTAACAATAATCTTGATGTTACAAATATCAGGTCTTTTGTTGCAAAAACTCCTGTGTATCTAGGCTTCAACGTTGCCTCCTTTGGTCAGTTTCTCAGAATAATCTGAAATACTGTGTCTCAGGCTTAAGTCCTCAGTTTTGTCCACTAAGTAAAATATAATTCTCAACTTTTAGGTTATGCATTTTTTTTTCAGTTGACAGTTGCCAAGATAAAGAAAAAAGAATATGAACTACTGTCCAGCTCTTAAAATTTCTGTCCAGAAGTGATATAACACATTCAGCTCACATTTTAATTGGTCTAGTAAAATTATATGGCCATATTTGCCTTGAATGAGGTCATTGGGAGATTATTTCCAAATCAATATTTTGCAAAGATTACTAGAGTTATGTGCATTGTTCTTCAGTCACTCAATCATGCCAACTCCTTGCAAGCCCATGGACTGCATTACACAAAAATTCTCTGTCCTTTACTATTCTGAGAGCTTGCTCAAACTCATATCCATTGAGTCTGGGATAAAATCCAAACATCTTGTCCTCTGTTGTCCCCTTCTCTTCCTACATTCATTTTTTCCAGCATCAAGGTCGTTTCCAAAGAGTCAGCTCTCACATCAGGTGGCAAAAGCAACAGTTCTTCCAATGAATATTCAGAATTGACTTCCTTTAGGATTGAATGACTGGATCTCCTCACAATCCAAGGGACTCTCTAAGAGTCTTCTTCAACACCACAGTTCAAAAGCATCAATTCTTCAGCACTCATCTTTCTTTATAGTCCAACTCTCATATCCATACATGACTACTAGAAAAACCATAGCTTTGACTAGATGGAATTTTGTTGGCAAAGTAATGTCTCTGCTATTAAATATGCTGTCTAGCTTGGCCATAGCTTTTCTTCCAAGGAGCAAGCAGCTTTTAATTTAATGGCTGCAGTCACCATCTGCAATGATTTTGGAATATAAAAAAATAAAGTGTCTCACTGTTTCCATTGCAAATAATATAATCAGTCTGATTTTGGTATTGATCCTCTGTTGATGTCCATGTGTAGAGTAGTCTCTTACATTATTGGAAGAAGATGTTTGCTATGACCAGTGAGTTCTCTTGGCAAAACTCTGTTGGCTTTTGCCCTGCTTCATTTTGTACTTCAACGTCAAACTTGCCTTTTAATCCAGTTATCTCTTGACTTCTTATACTCATATTAGTGTACTATTTAGGAATGTATTTTCTCAGGATTAGTGACTGTTGGTAGGGTTTAAATACCTTAATTTTATTGGAGGATTACTCAGGATTTAACCTAGTGAGTGTGTAAGGGTACACTGTAGTGAGTTTCGTTAAAACAGAATCTGGAACCTCTGCTTATTACTAGAAATGTCCATTTTAGGCACCAAAATCTTCATTATAGTTTACCTTTGAGTTATTCTGGTTTTGATATCTATTTATAGAAGGAACATACCTCAACATAGTAAAAGCTATATATGACAAACCCACAGCAAACATTATCTTCAAGGGTGAAAAATTGAAAGCATTTCCCCTAAAGTCAGGAACAAGACAAGCATGCCCATTCTCACCACTACTATTCAACATAGTTTTGGAAGTTTTAGCCACAGCAATCAGAGCAGAAAAAGAAATAAAATAAATCCAGATTGGAAAAGAAGAAGTAAAACTCTCACTGTTTGCAGATGACATGATCCTCTACATAGAAAACCCTAAAGACTCCAACAGAAAACTACTAGAGCTAATCAATGAAAATAGTAAAGTTGCAGGATATAAAATTAACACACATAAATCCTTTGCATACTTATACAACGAGAACACAGACAAATTAAGGAAACAATTCAATTCACCATCACAACAAAAAGAATAAAATACTTAGGAATATACCTACCTAANTACGTAGAAAACCCTAAAGACTCCAACAGAAAACTAGTAGAGCTAATCAATGAAAATAGTAAAGTTGCAGGATATAAAATTAACACACATAAATCCCTTGCATACTTATACAACGAGAACACAGACAAATTAAGGAAACAATTCAATTCACCATCACAACAAAAAGAATAAAATACTTAGGAATATATATACCTAAAGAAACAAAAGATCTATATATAGAAACTATAAAACACTAATGAAAGAAATCAAAGGTGACACAAATAGATGGAGAAATATATCATGTTCATGGATCAGAAGAATCAATATAGTGAAAATGACGATACTACTCAAAGCAATCTATAGATTCAATGCAATTTCTATCAAGCTACAAATGGTATTTTTCAGAGAACTAGGACATATAATTTCACAATTTGTATGGAAATACAAAAAA
>SJYA01002795.1:6283063-6320153 GCA_006410615.1 Neotragus moschatus | reverse complement strand
AATCAAAGAGGACACTAATAGATGGAAAAATATACCGTGTTCATGGATTGGAAGAATCAATAGAGTGAAAATGAGTATACTACCCAAAGCAATCTATAGATTCAATGCAATCCCTATCAAGCTACCAATGGTATTTTTAACAGAACTAGAACAAATAATTTCACAATTTGTATGGAAATACAGAAAGCCTCAAATAGCCAAAGCAATCTTGAGAAAGAAGAATGGAACTGGAGGAATCAACCTGCCTGACTTCAGGCTCTACTACAAAGCCAGAGTCATCAAGACAGTATGGTACTAGCACAAAGACAGAAATATAGATCAATGGAACAAAATAGAAATCCCAGAGATAAACCCAAGCATCTATGGACACCTTATTTTGACACAGGAGGCAAGAATATACAATGGATAAAAGACAATCTCTTTAACAAGTGGTGCTGGGAAAACTGGCAAACTGCTTGTAAAAGAATAAAACTAGAACACTTTCTACACCATACACAAAAATAAATTCAAAATGGATTAAAGATCTAAATGTAAGACCAGAAACTATAAAACTTCTAGAGAGAAACATAGGCAAAACACCGTCTGACATAAATCACAGCAGGATCCTCTGTGACCCACCTCCCAGAATAATGGAAATAAAAGCAAAAATAAACAAATGGGATCTAATTAAATTAAAAGCTTTTGCACAACAAACGAAACTATAAGCAAGATGAAAAGATAGCCTTCAGAATGGGAAAAAATATAGTAAATGAAGCAACTGACATAAAATTAATGTCAAAAATATACAAGCAGTTCCTGCAGCTCAATTCCAGAAAAATAAACGATCCAATCAAAACTGATACAATATGGTAAAGTAATTAACCTCCAATTAAAATAAACAAATAATGGGCCNGGCAAAACACTCTCTGACATAAATCACAGCAGGATCCTCTATGACCCACGTCCCAGAGTAATGGAAATAAAAGCAAAAAGAAACAAATGGGACCTAATTAAAATTAAAAGTTTCTGCACAACAAAGGAAACTAAAGGCAAGGTGAAAAGACAGCCTTCAGAATGGGAGAAAATAATAGCAAATGAAGCAACAGACAAATAATTAACTTCAAGAATATACAAGCAACACCTGAAGCTCAATTCCAGAAAAATAAACGACCCAATCAAAAAGTGGTCCAAAGAACTAAACAGACAATTCTCCAAAGAAGACATACAGATGGCTAACAAACATATGAAAAGATGCTCAACATCACTCATTAACAGAGAAATGCAAATCAAAGCCACAATGAGGTACCATTTCACACCAGTCAGAATGGCTGCAATCCAAAAGTCTACAAGCAATAAATGCTGGAGAGGGTGTGAAGAAAGGAGAACCCTCTTACACTGTTGGTGGGAATGCAAACGAGTACAGCCACTATGGAGAACAGTGTGGAGATTCCTTAAAAAAATGGAAAAAGAACTGCCATATGACCCAGCAATCCCACTACTGGAAACCAGAACTGAAAGAGACACGTGTACCCCAATGTTCATCGCAGCACTGTTTATAATAGCCAGGACATGGAAGCAACCTAGATGTCCATCAGCAGATGAATGGATAAGAAAGCTGTGGTACATACACACAACGGAATATTACTCAGCCATTAAAAAGAATACAGTTGAATCAGTTCTAATGAGGTGGATGAAACTGGAGCCTATTATACAGAGTGAAGTAAGCCAGAAAAAAAAAACACCAATACAGCATACTAATGCACATATACGGAATTTAGAAAGATGGTAACGATAACCCTGTATGCGAGACAGCAAAAGAGACACAGATCTATAGAACAGTCTTTTGGACTCTGGGAGAGGGCAAGGGTGGGATGGTTTGGGAGAATGGCATTGAAGCATGTATATTATCACATGTGAAACAGATCGCCAGTCCAGGTTCGATGCATGATACAGGGTGCTCGGGGCTGGTGCATTGGGATGACCCAGAGGGACAGGATGGGGAGGGAGGTGGGTTCAGGATGGGGAACACATGTACACCCATGGAGGATTCATGTCAATGTATGGCAGAACCAATATAATATTGTAAAGGTAAATAAATAAATAAAACTGATATTTAAAAATAAATAAATAAATAAAAGTGTACAAGCCAGTTATGGTAGTCACACTACTCCAGGATATGGAGAAAGGGCTGTGTATGAACAGTTCAAAAAAGCTTTAAAAATAAGATAAAACTGAAATAAACAGTAACTTTCTAAAAATCAGAATTTCTTGAAAACTTAACAGTCCTTCAAAAACTAGTTTATAAATATAGAACCAATACATAGCCCCAGGAATGGGAAGTGTTTTGTATTTCATTATCCACACTTTAAAAAAAAAAAAAAAAAAAAATGATCTCTTCATTGTCCTGTTGACAAATGGAATCTGAGATTTACCACCATGGAGACAAAGTAAAGCTATTTAACCTACGAGGAAACTAAATTTGGGCCTCACAAGAGCATTATGATAACCAAGCTGCACAGGACATATAAACTGTGGAAGCTGTGCCCACCTTGGTCAATCTCCCATTATTGGATAGAAAAGTGGATCTGATTTACAGGAACGAGACCTGGCCTACACACGTGTACTTTGAAGAGGAAACAGAAAAAGACTAAGAAAAAAAATCCCAGACAGGCAGGATACCCACTCCTATTAAGAAACACAAAAATGGAGGGAGAAGTTTGGGGAAACTGGCAGAAAGGAAAGGTAAGACACTAAAAAGCAGGTAATTAGTGGTGTGACTTAGACATGTATATTCTTTCCTAATGGGAAAAGCAGAATGTTCTTAAGAGAAAGCTTCAACATGATCTAATTGACATTTACAGACTATATCATTCAACAATAGCATAAACATTGTTCTCAAGCTCACATGGAGTATTCACCAGGACAGATCACATTCTGGGCCATTAAAAATGTCTTAAATTTAAAAGAACAGAAATCATACAAAATTAAACTAGAAATAAGCAATAAAAGATAGCTGAAAAGTCCCCAAATATTTGGAGATTAAACAACACACTACTAAATAATACAAGGGTCAAATAAAACATCAGGAACAGAAAACTATAGACCAGTATCTCATGAACACAGGTGCAAATATCCTTAAAATTTTAGCAAATCAAATCTAATAATGTATTAAAGAAAACTATACACCACAACCATGTGGTATTTATTCCAGATATGGAAGGCAGATTCAACATTAAAAATTCAATTAATGCAAGCCAACTGAACTTCAATTAAATAAATTATTTTTTAGAATTAATGTAACCTAGCACATCAATAGGCTAAAGAAGAAAAGGCATATAATTGTATAGTCAGAGAATATAAACTGACTGGAAAAATTAAAAGCTGGAGCACTTTCTTAAAGAAAGGTTTTGACTTTCCTGGAGGTCCAGTGGTTAAGACTCTGTGAATCCACTGGAGAGAGCATAGGTTCGATCCCTGGTCTGGGAACTAAGATCTAGCATGCTACACAGTACAGCCAAAACAAAACAAAACAAAGCTTCCCAAAGATTTCCCGTCATATTAAAAATAAAATCCTAACTCCTGTGAGGCCTTATAGATTCTAGCCCCTGCCTCAAACCATTCTCTGCCTCTCTCAGTCTACCGGCTGCACAGGCCTTGATGCTCTCCAAACACGGCAAGCTTGTTACTTACCCTCGGGCTTTGCAACACCAACTGTTCCCTCTGGTTTGTATACTCTTCCCCCAAAGCTTTGCACAGCTTACCACTTTACCAAGTTCTCTACTCAAATGTTACCTCCTCTGGGTGACCTGCCCTGATCTACCCAAGAAGCTGGCCCACTGCCCCATATCCCATTCTCCTCTGTCATCAAGATAGTTCCTCGTGCTGCTCCAGTATTTTTCACAGCATTCCCCACTGCCTGACAGGAGCGTCCCTCTTTCCCCATGAATTTCCTATCTCCCCCACTAGAACATAAGCTGCACAAGAATAAGAGCTTTGTCTGTCTCATTAACTGACACATCCAGCACTTAGTACACACTTGCCTAAAGAAATTACTTACCGTTGTCAGAACGCGCATAATCGTGTCTATATGCCACCGTTTGGAAGGTGCATACCTGAGAAAATAATGGCACAGGTGAAAAAACTAGAACCTGCAAATTAAATTCTGCTCAGTGACTTGCATGGAGAAGGAAATGGCAACGCACTCCAGTACTCTTGCCTGGAAAATTCCATGGACGGGGGAGCCTGGAAGGCTACAGTCCGTGGGGTTGCAAAGAGTCGGACTTGACTGAGAGACTTTACTTTCTTTCTTTCTATAGTTTCTTTTGGAGAAGGAAATGGCAACCTACTCCAGTGTTCTTGCCTGGAGAATCCCATGGACAGATGGGTCTGGTGGGGTACAATATATGGGGTTGCAGAGTCGAACACGACTAAGCAACTCTCTCTCTCTCTCTCTCTCATACACACACACACACACACACACACAGAGTGACTTTCAAAACTACACACACACACATACACACACACACACAGTGACTTTCAAAACTCCACACACACACACACACACAGAGACACACACACAGAGTGACTTTCAAAACCACACACACACACACACACACACACACACACACACACACACACACACACACACACACACACACACACAGTGACTTTCAAAACTCCTGTCCTAAGTCCTGTCCTATAGTCTTGACATTCACAGATTAAGTGGCTCTATCTGGACACATTTCACCTTCAAAACTACCAGCAATTAAACTAGCACCAATTCCCATTTCAATGGATGATGAAACAGTATATGGTCAAATTCAGATGTAAATACTGCAATAGGAGTTGCTGAGTTGAGAACTGAGGACTCTGTCTCCAGTTTTTTTTTTAGAAAACAAATCATAAAGTCAGGACAGGAGAGGACGGAGAAGATGGCACTGTTCCCAGACCCAGGTAACTCCCCTTAAATTCACAATGAAAAGAGGAGAAATAACCATACTATCAAAATCCTGAGCACTTCATCCCAAGAAGTTTTACACAGAACCACAATTCAAATGTAACTTGTCTATTCTCTTCATTAAAAGGGAATCATAGAAGAGAGATTAAAGAACAGATACAAGAGGAGATTTTACAAAGGTGAGATTATTTTGGTCTTAGTATAATGCTTAACATAAATACTGACTAGAATGACCTTCTCAAACCCAATTTCTAATGGGAAGTCTGAAATAAATGTTACATATTTAAACATGTTTACAACATTTCCCTCATGTTTTAAAGATGTTTTCCAAAAAGTTCCAAGCATTTTTTTACCAATGAATGTAAAAGTTAAATCTTACTTTTCTGCAGCAAGGAAGATTCCCGATGCACAGTCTGCTTTAAATTCTGGCTCACATGAATCCAGAAAATAAAGTAACTCCTTCATCATGCCTCGAATATTATTCCCATTTACCAGGGCAAAACTCAATTCCATTGCACGCCTTCCATGGAGGGAGGAAAAAAAGTTATGATATTTACAGTGGGAATGAAACAAAGACCCAGGTATGTTGTCCCTGAACACCAAGCACCAGTAGATGTACTGATGTCTTTGCGTGATCTTGTAATCCCAATCTTTGCACACGAGATAACCAAAGTTAACAAAGAGTATTGTGAACTTTCATCAATGTTTTTCTTCAAAAATTCCCCAAAAGATACACACTACTAAAGACAGTTTGGATTCAACAGTGTATTATATCAAGCTGAAATTTAGAATACCTAAAAGGATCAAAAAGAGAGGCAAAGAAATTAATACTCAAAGACACTATCTCTCTGCATCAACAGTTAAAACTGAGATACACAGTCACCAAACTCTCTTACTACATCCACTTCAACCCAAAGATGATGTAACATACATCGAAAGGTATACAGGTGATCAGAACAAAAACAAACCCTGAGGGCTAAGGGAAATAAGTTAGAGACAGACAAATATTGTATGATATCACTTATATGTAGACGCTAAAAAAGCTGAATACACAGAAATACAGCTAGAATGGTGGTTACCAAGGACTGTGGGGTGGGAAAAATGGGAGATATTGGTCAAAGAGCATGAACTTCTGTGCGTAAGATAAATAGGTTCTGGAGATTTAATGTACAGCATAATGACTATTATTAATAGTGATGTATTAATAGACTTGAAAGCTGCTAAGAGTAGATTTTAAATATTTTCACCACAAAAAAAGAAATGGTAATTATGTGAAATGCTGCAGGAGTTACATTTTGCAATAAAGTGTGACAAAGCAATGTGATGTACATCTTAGACTCATACAATTATATACCAATAAAGCTGGAAAGAAAAACTAAAAAAGACAGTAAGCACCATGAAAAGGAAAAAAGGATATGTGCTATGAGAGCAAACAGGAGTTTCTATAACAGCATCACCATGACATGAGCTTGAGCAAACTCCGGGAGATAGTGAAGGTTAGGGGAGCCCAGCGTGCTGCATGCAGTCCATGGGCTTGCAAAGAGTTGGACATGACTGAGCGACTGAACAACAATAACAAATAGGTGCCTATCAAATTTGGCAACCAAGGTAAATATGGATATGCTAGTTACTACACTCATCTTTTCATATTTGGTCAATAATGTCAAACCATGGCATATAATTTACTTTCAAAAATACCAATGAGTTGAAAATACTTTCATCTTAATCTACAAGGAACAAAAACTCAATCCTTACAGAAATGCAATAATAGCTAATTTCTTATACAGTGCTTAAGTGCTTTACATATGCTAGTCCAGTTAATCCCACATAACCTTTCGAAGTGGGTGCTCCTGTATCTATACTGTATATGGAGACAACCGAAGCAGAGAAAGACTAAGTAACCAGACCAAGTTTATTACGGGCAAAGCTAGGATCTGAAATGAGGCCTTCTGGCTCCAGTCTTAGCTACTATTGTATACAACCTGTCAAAAGACCCAGGTTTTACTTTTGAAATGCAAAGCCCAGTCAAGAGCTATCGAGAAACAACACAATAGGAGTCAGAAAGTCTGATTTCTATTCCGAGGTCTGCCTTGTTCAAGGAGTAAGCTTTAGAGTTAAGTCATTTGATTCCTTTGGGACTGTACTTTAATCTGTTAACTGAGGAGAGAATTAATTGCCTAGTTTCTCTTACTGGCTTGCTCTGAGAACCAACTGAGAGGGTGCTTATAAATCCTTCACAACGCTTTATATAAAAGTCATTATTACTGAGACCAGGTCTTATTTTTAGTTTGCCCAAGGACTTAACACCTGTTCTCTGCAAATAAAAGGAACTCAATTATCAATAAATGTTTGTTAAGTGAACAGTTTCAGAGATCAGTTCAAATTAAATTTTTTCTGGTTTGAACAGTAAGCCAAAAGTTCATTAAGGCTACTATAACTTAGGTTTTACAAACACATACAGTTATTCTAAGAGGAGGACCAGTAGAGTTAATTGATCAAGGGAAAAAATATACGCCTTTCAAAATCCTATGCTGAGTAAAATAAGTTAGAGAAGGAGAAATATCATATGACATCCCTTATATGCAGAATCTAAAAAGAAATGATACAAATAAACTTATTTACAAAACAGAAACAGACTTAAGAGAATGAACTTATGGATGCCAGCAGAGAAGATACGGGAAGAGATAGGGAGTTTGGGACCGACATGTACACATTGCTGTATTTTAAAATGGTAACCAGCAAGGTTACAGTAGTATGCCACATCAACGTTATGTGGCAGCTTGGATGGCAGAGAAGTTTGGGGGAGAATGGATACATGCATACATATGGCTGAGTCTCTTTGCTGCTCACATGAACTATCAGAACAGTGTTAATCAGCTATACTCCAACATAAAAGTTTTTTTTAAGTCCTACGTGCTGCCTAAAAGTCATTCCCAGATGCACTGTTTTAACAGACTGCCTCTAGTATCTTGGGGCATAAGTACCACGAGAAAATGTGTGCTGTCAGCCATTCGAGTCTCAGCATAGTGATAGAACACTCAGCCGATGGATCACTTCGTATCTTCATCCTCCAGCACACAGAACACAGTACCTCTGATGAGTAAACGTATGCCCAGCCTACTTGCACCTGTTTTATTTAACAAAGAACCAAGGGTAACTTCAGGGTGCACGTAAGTATTCCTTACTGATCTCTTTCATTGATCTAAACTTTTCCCTGCTGATCCTTTTCAAAAAAAGGATTTACTGTGTCAAAATAATGACTGAATACATAAATGTCAACATTCTCCTTCTCAAAACTCTATTACAAAGTTATCAGATGGAGGATGGAGGGGCACAGAACTTTCAATTGTCTGTTACCGTTTTATGGAGACATCCAAATCTTTCAGACAGTCCACAATTGTGCTTCTGTGCCTCTGTACTGCATTGTGATCTGTCTGCACAGTCTTCAACAAAGATGTCAAAGCTACATATCTGGGTGAAACAAAGTTGCAGAAGAACAGAATTAAAATGGGAAATTCAGGATAGTTCTCTGCTTAATGACAAAGATGATGTTCAGTGACTACTGAAAACCGTACATGGTTAAATATTTAAAAGACACAACAGACTTAGTAAAATGTAAATGCTGTAAAGCCATAAACAACACTATAATCAAAAGCTGTGGAAGCCAGAAGCCTGGGATTTAGATCTGCATTCATGGCCAAGTCCATTTAAACTTCTAAAAGTGATGGACTCGATTCTTCCAAACTCTTTCAAACAGCACAACAAAATAAGCATACAGTATGCCTTTTCAGGCTGCCCGAGCCCCAAAACGCGAGAAGAAATTATTTCAATTTTACCATTTGTATTTTCTCTGCTTTTGATACCAGTACCAAAACTGCCCCTACAAAACTTTGAATTTACCATCCAAGTATAAAAAATTCTTCTGGAAGGAGAAAATAATTCAGGGTACCATAATGATTATTTCTACATTTTTTTTTCAAACAAAACATGATAAGAAAGAATAAAAAAGTAACACTGATAAATTCATTCACTTCTTAAAAGAAGTTGGACTTTACAAACATCTTCTAGGTTTGCAACCTAAATATTCTATTTTTCTTCTTAATTGACAAGGGCCAGCAAACTAAGCCTAGAACAGCCCTCTGCTGTCCGGTGTGGTAAATCAATTTTTATTCCAATGCAGCCATATTCATCATTTACACAGTCTGTGGCTGCTTTCACACCAAGAGGCAGAGCTGAGTAGTTGCGAAAGAGACCCTAAGGCCCATGTAATCTATAATACAGACCATCTGTTCCTGGACAGAAAAAGTTTGCTCATTCCTAAAGGTAAAGCATAAATAGGACTAAAAGTTTAACTCTTGAGGCAAATCCTCAAATTCTTATCAAAACAGTTTTGAGACTAAAAATAAAAATCCTGAAGTTCTAGATATGTCACTCTATATGTGTGATCTTGAGCAAAGTCACTCATGAATACACTGAGTTTATAATAGCTAAATACAAGATATTTTTCAGCTTACTTACCTGATATTCTTATCATTGTTCAGTAAGAAACGACCCAGGATATTTATGGCTAGGACCTACAGAAAAATAGCATAGGTTAAGAATTTAAGAAAATCAAACATCTATATTGTTTAAGGATCACTTCCTGGCCTCTGATGAATGCAAACTATTTAAAGGTGGAAGTTTAGTCAGCACTTCTACAGACTGCTAGCCAAAAAAAACCTCTGAAGGCAAAGTCTTAAAATCATATTCTATTTCAACAGTAAAAGCTGCAAGAATGTTTTCAAGTTTTTATATTGCTAGCAGGAAAACACTATTGGTACAACTTCACTGGAGGGAAATTTGGCAATAACTATAAATAATAAAAATAAGGCATTTACTGGATGGTTAGGTTAGGACTCCGAGCACCCACTGTAGGGGGCACGTGTTTAATCCATGCCTCATGACACAGTCAAAAAAATTAATAAATAATTAAAACTATAAAATGAAAATATATCCCCTGCTTCAACAATTTCACTTCTAGGAATTCAGCTGACAAATATACTTGAACAATATGCACAAAAATCTACTACAACACTATCTATAATCACAAATGATACGAGTGTTCACTAATAGCAATTGTCCTAAATGTACCATGGCACATTCACGCAATGGAATGTTGTACAACGATTAAAAAGAATGAATCATGACACACGCTATGACAGGTATATACCATGAGAATATTATATTAAGTGAAATAAGTCAGACACAAACACCCCATATTATATGATTCCATTTAGGTGAAATGTCCTGAATAGGCAAATCCATAGAGACAGAAAGTAGAATGGTGGTTGCCAGGGGTTGGGGTCAGAGGATAATGGGGAATTACTGTTTAAAGGGCACACAGTTTCAGTTTGGGAAACTAAAAAGTTCTAAAGATGAACGGTGGGTGTTGGCTACACAACAGTATGAAGGTACTTACTTAATGCCACTGAACTACAAAGTTAGAGATGGTTAAAATGACAGAGGGTATGTTATGCATGGCTTAAAGCTCAACATTCAGAAAACGAAGATTATGGCATCCAGTCCCATCACTTCATGGGAAATAGACGGGGAAACAGTGGAAACAGTGTCAGACTTTATTTTTCTGGGCTTCAAACTCACTGCAGATGGTGATTGCAGCCATGAAATCAAAAGACGCTTACTCCTTGGAAGAAAAGTTATGACCAACCTAGATAGCATATTCAAAAGCAGAGATATTACTTTGCCGACTAAGGTCCGGCTAGTCAAGGCTATGGTTTTTCCAGTGGTCATGTACGGATGTGAGAGTTGGACTGTGAAGAAGGCTGAGCGCTGAAGAATTGATGCTTTTGAACTGTGGTGTTAGAGAAGACTCTTGAGAGTCCCTTGGACTGCAAGGAGATCCAACCAGTCCATTCTGAAGGAGATCAGCCCTGGGATTTCTTTGGAAGGAATGATGCTAAAGCTGAAGCTCCAGTACTTTGGCCACCTCATGCAAAGAGTTGACTCATTGGGAAAGACTCTGATGCTGGGAGGGATTGGGGGCAGGAGGAGAAGGGGACAGAGGATGAGATGGCTGGATGGCATCACTGACTCGATGGGCATGAGTCTGCGTGAACTCCGGGAGTTGGTGATGGACAGGGAGGCCTGGCGTGTTGCGATTCATGGGGTCGCAAAGAGTCGGACACGACTGAGCGACTGAACTGAGCTGAACTGAAAGATTGTACCAATCTTTTTAAAAATGAGAATGATCTCTATATATGTGAATATAAACTAGCTCCAACATAATGTTTTCATGTAATATGATAAGCATAAGGTACAGAACCACCCAGAGACAGAAGATCTGTACTCAAATACTGTAGTGTAGTTAGTAAATTACTCACAAAGCAACTGATTAGCGATTATATTAATAAATGGTTGAAAGAATGAATAAACACTTGAGGGAGACTTCTTCCTTACAGAAGAATTGGAATTATTTAAAGAAGAAAAAGTAAGGAGAACAGAAAGGTATCATTAGAGCACCACCCAAAAATCTGCTAAAGACAAGATCCTCAGAAGGATACTAAAACTGGTTGGCAAAAGTCTGAGAACAGGGTATCTGCATAGTGTCAAAAGTGTTTCCTCCAAAATATTTGTAATTACATAGAGGAAAAATAACAATCATACAGTGGAGAGACACAGCACACACCACTTTACCCAAAAGATCAAGGTTAAACTCACCAGTAATGAGACAAATAAAGAGCATGTGCCTCCTGATATGAAACTGTAAAGGTCACAAGACTTCTGGGGTAGTCTCACCAAAAGAGCACAACTTCAAACTAATTTTTATAAGAATATATCAGACTGTCAAATTCAGGAATATTCTGCAAAATAACTGATCAGTGCTCTTCAAAACTGTCACAGAAGACAAGGAAAGATGAAGGAAATGTCAAGACTGGAGGAGACTAAGGAGACATGACAATAAATGCAACATGGGATCAAGGACTGGGGCTGGAAAGGAAAAAGGACATCAGTAGAAAAACTGATAAAATCTGAATAAAATCTATAATTCAATTAATGGTATCGAGCCAATATTAATTTCTTAGTTTTGATAATTACACTACAGGTAAACAGGATGTTAACATTAGGGGAGGCTGAGTGAATGGTATTATGGGAACTCTGAACTATTTTTGAAACTTTTCTATAAGACTAAAATTATTTTAAATAAAAACGTTTTAAAAGTGGGGAAGATAAGAAATACACACATACAGATATGTTTAAATATGAATAGAATACCATCCCAAAATGTACATTAGAAAATGGTAACCACTTCTGACTAGAAGAATTAAGTTTAAACCTAAAATCAATAGGCAGACATTTTCCTCCTTGTATACCACTTTGTTTGAAGTGCTCAAACAGGAGATGGCAAGAGTGAACATCAAATTTTAGGAATCAGTGAACTAAAATGGACTGAAACGGGCAAATTTAATTCAGATGACCATTATATCTACTACAGCGGGCAAGAATTCCTTAGAAGAAATGTAGTAGCCCTCATAATTAAAAAACTCTGAAATGCTTGGGTGTAATCTCAAAACTGAAAGAATGATCTCTGTTTGTTTCCAAGGCAAACCATTCAATATCAGAGTAATCCAATCCTATGCCCCAACCACTAATGCTGAAGAAGCCGAACGGTTCTGTGAAGACCTACAAGACCTTCTAGAACTAACACCCAAAAAAGAGGTCCTTTTCATCATAGGGAATGGGAATGTGAAAGCAGGAAATGAAGAAACCCCTGGAGTAACAGGCAAATTTGGCCTTGCAGTACAAAATGAAGCAGGGCAAAGGCGAACAGAGTTTTGCCAAGAGAACACAATGGTCATAGCAAGCACCCTCTTCCAACAACACAAGAGAAGACTCTACACACCGACATCCCTAGATGGTCAATACCAAAATCAGACTGATTATATTCTTTGCAGCCAAAGATGAAGAAGCTCTATACAGTTAGCAAAACCAAGACCAGGAGCTGACTGTGGCTCAAGCCAAATTCAGACTTAAACTGAAGAAAGTAGGGAAAACCACTAGACCATTCAGGTATGACCTAAATCAAATCCCTTATGATTACAGAGTGGAAGTGAGAAATAGATTTAAGGGCCTAGATCTGATAGAGTGCCTGATGAACTATGGACGGAGGTCCATGACACGTATCGGAAGACAGGGATCAAGACCACCCCTATGGAAAAGAAAAAAGCAAAATGGCTGTCTGGGGAGGCCTTACAAATAGCTGTGAAAAGAAGAGAAGGAAAAAGCAAAGGAGAAAAGGAAAGATATAAGCATCTGAATGCAGAGTTCCAAAGAATAGCAAGGAGAGACAAGAAAGCCCTCCTCAGCGATAAATGCAAAGAAATAGAGGAAAACAACAGAATGAGAAAGACTAGAGATCTCTTTAAGAAAATTAGAGACACCAAGGGAACATCTAATGCAAAGATGGGCTCGATAAAGGACAGAAACGGTATGGACCTAACAGAAGCAGAAGACATTAAGAAGAGGTGGCAAGAATACATAGAAGAACTATACAAAAAAGATCTTCATGACCCAGATAACCATGATGGTGTGATCACTCGCTTAGAGCCAGATATCCTGGAATGTGAAGTCAAGTGGGCTTTAGGAAGCATCACTACAAAGTTACTGAAAGTGATGGAATTCCTAAAAGATGATGCTGTGAAAGTGCTGCACTCAATATGCCAGCAAATTTGGAAATCTCAGCAGTGGCCACAGGACTGGAAAAGGTCAGTTTTTATTCCAGTTCCAAAGAAAGGCAATGCCAAAGAATGCTCAAACTACCGCACAATTGCACTCATCTCACATGCTAGTAAAGTAATGCTCAAAATTCTCCAAGCCAGGCTTCAATAGTATGTGAACTGTGAATTTCTAGATGTTCAAGCCGGATTTAGAAAAGGCAGAGGAAGCAGAGATCAAATTGCCAACATCCACTGGATCATAGAAAAGAGCAAGAAAAGTCCAGAAAAACCAAAGCCTTTGACTGTGTATATCAAACAAACTATGGAAAATTCTTCAAGAGATGGGAACACCAATTAGAACCGGACATGGAAAAGACTGGTTGCAAACTGGGAAAGGAGTACATTAAGCGTGTATATTGACATGCTGCTTACTTAACTTATATGCAAAGTTAATCATGCGAAATGCCAGGCTGGATGAAGCACAAGCTGGAATCAAGATTGTTGGGAGAAGTATCAATAATCTCAGATACCATCCTTATGGCAGAAAGCGAAGAACTAAAGAGCCTCTTGTTGGAGGTGAAAGAGGAGAGTGAAAAAGCTGGCTTAAAAGTCAACATTCAAAAAACCAAGATCATGGCATCCAGTCCCATCATTTCATGGCAAATAGATGCAAAAACAATGGAAACAGTGAGAGACTTTATTTTTCTGGGCTTCAATATCACTGCAGATGGTGACTGCAGCCATGAAATTAAAAGATGCTTGCTTGCTCCTTGGAAGAAGAGCTATGACCAACCTAGACAGCATATTAACATGCAGAGACATTACTTTGCCAACAAAGGTCTGTCTAGTCAAAGCTATGGTTTTTCCAGTACTCACATATGGATGTGAGAGTTGCACTATNCAATATCACTGCAGATGGTGACTGCAGCCATGAAATTAAAAGATGCTTGCTTGCTCCTTGGAAGAAGAGCTATGACCAACCTAGACAGCATATTAACATGCAGAGACATTACTTTGCCAACAAAGGTCTGTCTAGTCAAAGCTATGGTTTTTCCAGTACTCACATATGGATGTGAGAGTTGCACTATAAAGAAAGCTGAGTGCCAAAAAATTGATGCTTTTGAACTGTGGTGTTGGAAAAGACTCTTGAGAGTCCCTTGGACAGAAAGATCAAACCAATCATTTCTAAGGGAAATCAGTCCTGAATATTCATTGGAAGGACCGATGCTGAAGCTGAAACTTCAATACTTTGACCACCTGGTACGAAGAGCTGACTCATTTGAAAAGACTCTGACGCTGGGAAAGACTGAAGACAGGAGGAGAAGGGGAAGACAGAGGATGAGATGGTTGGATGGTATCACTAACTCAATGGACATTGAGTCTGATGAGTTCTGGGAGTTGGTGATGGACAGGGAAGCTTGGCGTGCTGCAGTCCACGGGCTCGCAAAGAGTCGGACACATCTGAGTGACTGAACTAACTGACACCATTTGTATCGAATATTTTTTACTTTATGTGTTCATTCTTTTAATAAAAATAAATACTAAGAAAAATGGATTAACTCAAATATGTTGTTTGAAGTGAATGAGGCCAACTCAAATCACGGCTCCAAGCAAAAGCTTATTCTGAAATGGTTCCTTCATTCAACATCATCTATATTTGTAACCAAACGTAAAATCTTCCAATTTCTATTATAATCAACATTAATCCTTCAGTGGAGAGAATGATACTTCAGGTACCAAAACATCATACATTCTGCATCATTCTTTCCTAGGTTAATTTCCAAAGTCCAAGTCAATTATTTTAAAATAAAATGTTTAGAGTAAAGATTAAAAACTTACTCGCAGTCCACTCTCTGACTTAATATCCATGATAGTCAAAACCGTTTCATAAAGAATAGCATTTCCTACATTTTTACTAGTCTCCGTATTAGTGGCAACCTGAAAAGACACAGAAGGTGTTATGTGACAAAACAATGCTTCCAAAAAACATTCAGCTGTAACAAGAGACATTTTGTGATTATTTTCAGCCACCAGTGAGAAAACACAAATAAAAATTGCTCCACATAATCACAATCAATCTGCTCCCTGCTATACTAAAATGAGTGTTTACAAAAACACAAGTTTTGTTCTACTCACCTGTGCTAATATATCATTCATAGCTTCACTTGAGTCATCATCATTTCGTCCTAAAATTCTTAATAACCGCAAAATTCGTACCTAATGTGCAAAATATGACAAACATCAACAAATTCTGTCTAGCACAATGGAACTTTGCTTGATATGAAATTCAAATAAAATGAAGTCTGAGATCCCAACAGAAATGGTCAAAATTCAAACAGAAGAATTTTAAACATGATCTTTAGAGCAGTTATGCGTGGTTCTATGTCTTAATGAAGCTGTTAGACAACCTACACTTCACAGTCAAAGGATACCATTACCTGCAGAGCTATATCACACTGGAAAATCACGTTTCTATGCGGTATATGATTTGACTATTACAAATATAATTTTATCCTATTAATCTAAAACAAAATTGTGTCACTATTCATTTATTAATGTAATTAGCTTAATCAATTAACTACCAAAACTACCCGACACAAACATAAGAGGAAGGAAAAATTCATTCCAAAATATATCATTTATCCTAAACTTTCTTTCAAGCTCACCTGTAAAAAGGGGTCACTGATCCCAGAAACATCATGTTCTGGTGAATATCCGGACATGATGAGGTTCTTTAGAATACGAACTAATTGGGGCACAAGCTGCAGGGAAGAGAGATGCATCAAAAAACAGTGAACATCAAAGAACTTCTCAGGAATAGGCAGAGGTTAACTTGGCTTAGAAGAAAAAGATTCAAGAGTCTGAGTCCAAGCAAATTCTACTGATACAATATCTTAGGATATTGCTGATGTTTCACAGACATAACTTAGAAGTATTCTGGCTCAGAACTCAAGGAGTATATGTATGTTATCTGAATTAAAACCAAACCAGACATTTTTACTCCAGAGTTACATATGCAAAGATACTACAAATAACAGTAGGTCAGAAAGCCTATAAGAAACGAGTAAAACAGATGCCTATGGGGACATCTATGGGACTTGACACACCTAGGTTGCACAAACATGTTCAGTTTATATCAGTGGATATAAAATACTACCACATCCAAAACTCTGGTAATCTTACGAAAATTAGTTTTAAAACAAACTATCTCAAATAGAGAAGAAAAAAAAAAAACCTCTCTCCTCTTAACATACTGTCAGTTATATCCTTTCCCAATAAACAACAGGGAACACAAAAGTCTCTAACACCTACCAAGTGGAAAAGACACAAGAAAAACTGTCTCCTTCCCCTGAGGAAGACAGCAAGGCCACGAATGCTGCTTTTGTCCTATTCTTAACTCACAGGACACAATTTTTGGTAAAATTTAATTTCAGTGCCTAATCATACATTTGTTGCCTATCTTATCTTATTAATGAAACGACACATTCCTTATGGTCAGAATGCCCTTCTTTTTTTTTACTCTGTCCATTAAACTGACTGATGACACACAGCAGAGGCAATTTTATTGCCAAGCTGAACTTAAAAATGCTTTAAATACTAAATTACTTATTGCACTTCATTGATAAATCATTTAAGATTAAAACCCCATTTCAAAATGTTTGCCACAATAAGAACCTTTCCAGTCTCCAACTACAAGCTCAATTTAGCTATATAAACAACTCTAATCACCTAACACTGTCCAAAGCAAACTCAATCTTATCTGTCTTGGAGGCAATCAGAACAGCCCCAACTTTGCTGCAACTCAATTATCTTTTTCTCATTGAATCTGGATTCCTCTCTAAGGGGATCCAGACCGAAACAAAAGCCAAGCTGAGCCCAAGGAATGCATTCAAAACACAACACTAAGTCAACTGCTGAATATAAGACAACATAATCTGTGTGAATAGGTTTGGCCATAACACTTCAGAATTAACCACTTCGTGAGTCATCTAAACAAAAATCTAATCTGGACAACTCCAAGATTCAAACAAATCTAAGCTTACAATGGCCTGTAAATTCTAATCAGAATCCTCATTAAATCTGTCAACTCTGGACAGATTCAATTAGAAGTCAGAATAATATAACTGTATAAACTGCTTTAAAATGTAATAAAACTGGGACCATCTAGTTACCAAGCTCTTCAGTAAAAAGTAGTTCACCTTGCATACTTCTCAATGGTCTACTTTTTTGTACTACACACATCCTTCATTATTTTTTTACATCTGGTTTCTGTCTTGGAAAAGTTCTTTTTCCTTCAGCTACTAAGCTCGTACCACATAAGAGCACCCTGGGACAAAAAGCACAAATATCTCTAAGTGTTCAGCATACAAATTCTTGGAACCAAGCTTTATTTTTCAGGCAAAAAAGCAAGTTACTAAAACTGATGACAAGACAAGCAAAATAAAATGACAAAGGGAAAAGCTGCAGCCATGGAAATCAGTTGATGCCCACCCACTCTACCTCAAAAATCTTTTAACACTCCAAAACTCCAAGGCAAGATCGAGGGCAAGTCAGGAGGAAATTAAAGCTCTAAGTCTGAACTGAAAGTTCAGAGGTATGTACTGAGCTTTTTAAAGTATGAGGTTACCCAGACACGGTTCTAAAGTGTATCTACTTCAAAAAGAAGCAGTGTTCGGTGTTTTGCTTCCAATTTGACCTGGACTGCCATCACCAATGCCACTGGGAAACTGCTCAAAGTTTCTCAGGTGAAAATAAAGGAAAGGCAGAGAAGGAGGCTTAAAAATCAGGAAAGGCTGCAACTGAAATCCAAGGCTGACTGTGGAGTCAGGAGTTTAAGTGACAAGACAAAATCTGGACTAAGGAGTTAGCCAAAAATGCTATGACAAATAACACAGTATTAAGCACAGATTCAGCATTAGTATATTTTTTAAGTCACATTTGCAGATGGATACACAAAAGCTACTAAGGACCTAATGCCGGCATGCACCATCTAAATGAGGGTTAATTCTTACCTTTTCATTCTAACACAGCAGGATTCCAAACAGACAACAGGAACAAAACATACAAAGCAAGCATTAGGGACAGATATGGGCCTCATACTATTTTTATAATATTTTAATCAAGACATGACCATCTAAGGAGGAAAAAAAAAGCACCCCTCCCTCCCCTTGCCCCAAAGAGCTGCTATTAGAGCTTCGTTAGATCTAAAGTACAAAGTAAACCCAATATATGGAGTGGTCAGTATCCTATAAAAGGAACTGAATGCATGTAATTACCCCAAAAACAGTCTTTCTCTGAGTCCTGCTTACTAGTCTTTTGAAAGTAAGTGGAGAAAACAAAAATTTCCATTCTAGAATGCTCTAAGAGAGGGAGGGAGGGACTTTAGAAAGCTAGAGACATCCACCACTGGAGTCACCACAGCACAAAATGAACAAAGGGGGACTCTATGTTAGGTAAAGGCAATGTCAAATCTCAGTTTGCAGTTTTCACCTTAGGAGGAAAAAAGAAAAGAAATCACCTGCCTTAAAACACGCGCAAACACATACACACACACACACACAACTCCTGCTTGTAATTCGACCTTAGTTTATATTTCCTAACTTCAATGTGAAAACAGTAGACAAAGCACATGAGAGATCCGTGTGTCTGCCAAGGAGAGAAGACTTCCATTACGAAAGGGGAAACACTGTACCACTGCCAGATCTTATGCGCCTAAAGCAGACTTCCTACCACACAGAAGGGTTGGTGAGGTCCTTTACTCAGTTCCATACCTTTCTTTCAAAAGAAAATTCCTAAGTGAGAAAGTCATGTTCTTTAGGAAAATCATTTCAATCAAGACAGGCTTAGATACACAGAACGGTACCTACCTTTCTGAAATGTGCAAGCATGTCTGGGCTTCGCTCACACATTTCTGTGAGGAGGACTACAGAAGTGTGAAGGACACCTGAAAGAAAAGAGCCAGTGAAAACTAATAATGAGGCTGTATTCTTCAGTTTCATAGCACAGGGCTTTCAGTTCTGAAGGTCAATTCCAAAAAGGTAGCTGCTACTTTAGTTTTTTAATCTCCCAAGAATCTAAGCACTGAGCTGAATACAAAGAAGGTATTAATAGATACCTCCTGATTTAACACAGATGATCTCAGTCAAATCAGAATATTCTAAAGTTATGTGGCCAAAATAATTGGTTACAAATGACATCCAATGTACAAGCCTCTCCATTTGAGAATATCCATAAAGACATGCTCAGTCAACATAAACTGGGTATCACTTGCTCCAGATTTAGTAAGCTCTTAGCTGATTTTTGAAAGACATTTCAGGATGAAAAATCTTACTAAAACTTTAAATTTCCAGACAAAATAGATTCATGAATGACAAAGTAAATTTGCTTGTTCAAGAGTGAATGAAAAGAATCACATACTTTACACTAAATATGTGTAAAGACATTCATTTATTCAACAAATATATTCTGAATCTTCTAGGCAGAGGACTGCATTGATCAAATTAAATACTTGTTACCATTTTTTTTCTTAGCATTTAGGACACAAGAATTTTATTCACTCAGAATGTTTCATTAAATTCAAAACAAGAATAAAATGTTCAGTAAAGAAGAGTCATGTACATTCCATCTAACTCCTCAGAAGTTTTATATATCTGAGTACCCATTACAAATTCCTATTACAAGTAACCTACAAAGAGTTTCACAAATCTTACACTACAATGGCAAAGAGATAAAGAAAGAAGCCAAGAAGTCAAAAGGTTTCACACATGAAAATCAAGGCTGGATCATTTGCAATTACACTGAGTATTACATAATATAGTATTTTTGATACAATAAAAGGGGACCAGAAATGAAAAACAAGCTTACTATAAAGGAATCAATCTCTAATTACAAAACTAGCATTTGAGAGTAGAAGAGAGATTCAACCCATTGGCCCTTCCTGGAAAAGGTGTCCAAGCACAGCAGAAAGCTGAGTCCACTGTGTGAGACAGAGGCCAAAACTGCCTGAAGACTATTCTCTTTCTCCTTCTCCCTCAGTACTTCATGAGTGCATCCAAATCACATTACCATGGTTCTTTTCATTCAACAAATTTTTTGTTGCTGGTAAAAACATCTCCATAAGTTCAGGAACCTTCCTGATGACATGAACAGCACAAAGTGCTGCCTACAGAAAAAAACATAAAAAGGACAAAAGAAGATTTATTTCAATTAAAGTCAGAACAACCAATCTTACAAACAAAAGAACCTTGTCAACCAGTTCACCTACATGAAAAAAGAAAGGAGGTATAGATCTGATTATTATCAGATTTATTAGTTATTAATTGGTTCTGCTGCTGCTGCTAAGTCACTTCAGTCATGTCCGACTCTATGCGACCGCATAGACGGCAGCCTGCCAGGCTCCCCCGTTCCTGGGATTCTCCAGGCAAGAACACTGGAGTGGGTTGCCATTTCCTTCTCCCAATGCATGAAAGTGAAAAGTGAAAGTGAAATCGCTCAGTCATGTCCAACCCTCAGCGACCCCATGGACTGCAGCCTACCAGGCTCCTCTGTCCATGGGACTCTCCAGGCAAGAGTACTGGAGTGGGGTGCCATTGCCTTCTCCGATTAATTGGTTAGGGCTGTCCAATTTATACTACTGCATTAATGAGAACTTCTGACTCACCTCTCTCTTTGGTCATATGTTACCAAATAAGTGGACAGCAACCTTTTTCAATCAGACCATCTGTTAACATGAGCTTACCAACTGTGCTAAATATAATTTATCTGCAGCTTTGCAAAGTTAAAAAATAAAGACTCTGTCTGTGATCATCATTTTTGAGTAAGAAAACCAAAAGGTTTTATAAAAACACTATGCAGGTGAGATACATATATTGCAGATGCTTTAAAGCTGCTACTACTTTTAATAATACCTATACTTTCTCCATTCAACATCTACTGAAATCAAGAAAATCATTTGAAAGTTACTTAGTATCTTAGTTAAGTATCTTAGTTAAGTAGAGACTGTTAGCCAGTCTCTACTGAAGAAAAGATGGCCCTAACTTGTTCACAGGAAAGAAAGGGACATTCAAAGACTGATTTCAGTTACTCTCCCCCGACCCCCGCAAAGGAACCATAACTACTACTTGTTGGAATTAAATATCATAATTTAGGTACATTAATAAGAAAAGATTTCAACTAATTCTTCCCATGCTACAGTTAAGGAAAACAATTTTTTTCTAATCTTCAGGGATATTTTATTTAATATTTATGTAATCTTTCTGAACAAGAACAGCCCACACATTCTTTAAGAGAAAGGACTGGCTTTGGCCTATAGCCATCATTAGCAGCACATGATCCTGGAAAACAGCTTGGCCCTTTTAACAGCTTTGCCTCACACCAAATGCAGAGGCACAATCATTGACAATCAGACGATCTTATGTCATTCACTTCTAGAGTCCTAAATTTTATACCGCTTATTTATGAAGGCTTTAAGATTCAAGCACAATAAAATAACAAAATATTTATACTAACAAATAAAAGCTTATAAAAGAATAAGATCGCTGTCCTCCATTACTATTCCACTTAGATATACCAATTTTAGGAAGGAGGTTCTTAATCATTCCTTAATAATTATCTAAGTCCCAAGGAACTCAGATTAGGAACTCAAAGGCCCTAATACCAAGGCATGGGCAATAAAAAAAATCACCTCCAAAATTAGTATAAAAAGTAATTTTGATTTATGAACAACTGATTCGTAAAAAGTCATTTAAAACACATTTAATGCACAGAGAAAGTTATCACTCGCCCTTTCAAAAATGAAGAATGTGCCTTCTCTCCATAATACTCCCTAATCCAAACACAGACATTCCATTTCACGGAAAGTTACCTTTTTTCTTAAGTAAGAGTTGGAGGTTTTCAGGAGTTTTTCTACCTCTCCTGCAAGATCTCTGCACATCTCTGAGGATCCCATGCAGCCAAGGGTACAAAGTGCTAGCCCTTGTACATACTGTGTGCTATGATTGAGATCACTGCAAAAGAAAGAAGGCGGCAGAAATGATTACATCCTGCCCAGTGCTCCCAATGAACAAGCTTCACAATCTAACCAGAAAGCTCTGAATGATTCATGATTTCTCTCATAAGGAAAATGTTAGGATAATTTTTGCCAAAAAAATGTTTATTCTAACCTTATTATTAATACAAATTACAACACAGTAAACTGACAGTTCGTTCTACATGCTTACAACCCAGAGTTTCCAAACACCATGAGTAACAGAAACTGTACAACATACTATCTATGGGATGCCAAAAGAACTTTCTTTACTAGCAATGACAGAATATGAAGCACAACTCTATCTTTTAGGATTTTAATATGCTCTACTACTAACTATAAAAAAGTAAGATATTAACCAAAATGTTAAAAAAAAAAATTTAGAAAACACAATCTCTACTGCTAGAGCATTTAAGACGACAAACATCACAACAAAAACACTCTAAAATCTTTGATCTTATGGTACAGTATTAACCTTGATATTAATTTTTATTTATTCAAAAGAAGAAAAACAACAACTAAAAAAACAGCTAATTAAACCATCTTAAACTAAGGTAGATGTTACAGTGAGGCTCAATATCTAGTACTACAGATACAAAAAATTCTATTTCTAACAGGCATTGATTACTGCACAAAATTATTTCTAAACCAGACAGGAAGTATTTTCAGAAAAGTTGAAGCATTAAAAGTTTGAATAGTAAATGCATTTATACATTATAATCAACTCTTACTATGCAGAAGCTGAATTCCTGTGTTGAGTTATGCTACTTCTACCAGCCTTAAGAATATTTTAAAATCCTTTAGTTCAGTGGTTCTCAAACGGTGATTAGAGAATCTCTGGAAGTTCCCAGGACTATTTCAGGGGGTCCATGAGATACAAACTACTTTCACAATACAAACTCATTATTTGCCAGCTATATTGCACTATTAGTGCAAATGGGAAAAACTAAGGCACATTAGCACAAATCAGGAAAGAGGCATCAAGTTATATTACCAGTCCCTGAATTCACCGTCACACACTTACAGTGAAAGAAGGGAGGGAGGGACGCAGGTTCACTTAATACTCCCCATTTTGCTGCTGTCTGCTGTTCAGTCACTCATGACAAAGAAGTAAAAACGACTAGCTTAATTATACCTTGACTTTTCTTCTTTTTGAAGCCATGCCATGCAACTTGTAGGATCTCAGTTCCCTGATCAGGGATTGAACCTGGGTCACTTCAGTGAAAGCCCAGAATCCTAAGCACTAGGCCACCAAGGAACTCCCTCATACCTTGACTCCTGAGTGCACATTTTTTAATATTCTGTATGACAAAATGGAAAGTATGCATGAAATACTTCTGATGCATAATGAAATAAGGGACAATCTCAGAGCAAAGCACTTGTGTATCTGTTTCATTTGCAAGCTAAACTACGAACCAACTGTTTTTAAAATGAACATGATTTTTACCTGAAAAATAACAATTATAATTATTAAGATGTAGTTATTTGGGAAACATTTTCTGGAAGAAAAGCTGAGAAAGCCCATCACTTCAAGGGCAACAAGTGACAATATTTGTTGCCAATGATAAACCTAAGCTTTGAAAGTGAAAATTAGAATTTTGGAGTATTTGTATTGCCATCATGAACCTGACAGTCTATTAATACTTTAAAACTCAGTGAACTAATTTTCTCCAAATGCCTTAAGCATGATGTTTAAAAACTATCCAAAAGACTCAAACTGTATGAATGGGTTTCAATATAACAAAAAGACAAATTTCACTGATATGGTTTCAGATTCTATACTAACCTAATGAAACCACCACTTGTGGAATTTCATATGGTATCAGGAAAGGTTACCCATAGTTATCTGAAAAGTGATTAAAGTCCTCTTCCTTTTTCGAACATTATTTGTGAAAGGCTAGATCTTCATATATTTCAACCAAAACATAAGAAAATGAATGCAGAAGCAAATACAAGCATCTAACCTATTCTATTAGGTTAGATAGTAAAGATATTTACAAAAGTGTAAAATAATGCCATTCTTCTCTCTGAATTGTTTTTGTTCTGGAAAATAGCTTATATTTCATAACAAAATGTATTGCTGTCAACACTGTAAAGGTTTCATTAACGATAATTTTTAATGAACCAATGAATAAATCCCTGAAGAACAAAGAAAGGAAAAGAAACAAAAGGAAGTGTCGGTCAGGTTTGCTACTTTCTACTAATTTGAATATTTAAGATAAAAATTAGTAATAAACTTTAACTTAATTATGGTCCTAATTCCCAAAAATATTTCGTTAACTCTTCATTCATTTTTCAATGATTAAGAATATCTGTATAATGCAAGCTCTTAAAATGTGTCTGATTTTTAAAGATTTAAGTCCAAGATCATTAATGTCTTAAAAGTTTTTCTGGACCAATGAACAATGAGGTAAAGATGCCATCATTAAACAGAAAAACTGCTAGTACACTATGATGCCCTATAATACAAACAAAAAGCAAGAAACCTCACAAGTAAACAAAAAAACCCACTCATTAAAAGATTTTTAAAAACTGAATGATCCAAAGTCCTTTGGCTGAACTTAAACTGAAGTATCAGATCAATTCCCAACTATCAGTAGCTCTCTCCTAAATTCACTTGGGGCTTGGCTGGGTCTCATTATACACACAGATTCCTTCTTTGCCTATATGTCTCATTCTTCAATTTTAATCAAGCTACAAACCTATTCTTAGTTTGCTCAAAACTTGATGCTAGGCAGAACTGCCAAATTATCAGCATGTGACTAAAGGCTTGAGTAATAAGGGCAGCAGAGCATGTATTAACAAAAATTAAAGAAACTTTCAGAGATTTGTCCAAAATAAAGAGTATAACATCATGTTAAACATCTAGAATGTCATCTCCATGACACCAAAGATTTCTGCTCACTTTTTTCATACTCCATCCTCAGTACTTACAATAGCTCCTGGCATACAACAGGTATGCAATCAATGTTTGTTGAATAAATTGAAGCAACTTAGTATTTTCATTATTAATATTTATTTCAAGGCCAAAAAGAACAAAAATTTCCCAAATTAAGCTGCAGAGTCAATGTATTTAAATGAGACACTATATTTTTACAAGCAAATCATAACTCTCATTTTAAAATTTTTCATTATTGGGAAATTTTAAATTATAACATTTACCACAGCAAAATATATGAGTTCAATGTCTACAAACTGATCACCTATAAACCCCTGCTTCTTTCTGTCACTTGCAGAAATACTGTAAATTAAAAATGAAATCTAAAAAAGGAGATAAACTGGTAGACATATCAAAACCAAAACAAACCAAAAAGAAACTTAAATGAATAAGGCCATCAGAACTTTCATAGCTTTTTAACAGAAATTTATTACAAGAGGGATACTGAGAAGAACTGTCAACTCCCTACTCGCAGGTCTTCTACTTTTTCTAGAATGGCAAGCATTCCTCAGCTTCTAAAGTAAATGCATAACTGGACTAGTAAATCAGTAAGGCACCTGTTAGAGAAAAAAGGACTTATGCACAAAAGCTCACAGGATAAATACAACTGTCAGCAAATGAAATCTGGGATTAGACTGCTGACAAGCAAGACCTCTCTTTTTACCTTTAAATGGTATTCATTCAGAATATACTGGTAATTATTTAATAAATACAATGCCTAAAAATTCATGGTATTCAAAAAATTCTATGATAAGAAAGCTCAGATTTACCAATGCTTTTTCTCTTCTATCAAAGTCCAAATGCTTATTCATTGCCAAATAGTTGCTATGATTCAAGATGTACAATAATACTTTCCTTTAAATGATCCGCTACAGTTTAACTTTTTTCTACAGAAGTTTTAATCCTTTCCTTAACCTCTTTATATATAAGCTCCAGAACCAAAAGCAACTCAATTATATTCTAGACAGCAAATATAAAATCAATAAACAGAAGTCTTTGATGTCATATTATTAAAAAGACCTAAAAATACAAAGTAGTTATTAGAAGAAAGAAATTAAAACTTACTTCTTGATACAGTTGGTCATGAGAAGATGGACATCTTGTCTTTCGTCTAACAGCAGCATTGCCCCTAAATAGCCAATACGTTTGTCTGTGAATTTTTGAGAGGCGATAAGCTTGAGGCACTCCAACTGCAAATTAAAAAAAAGAAGAAGAAATTAAGAAATTGCTACCACAATCAGAAAAGCAATGTTTTTAACCCAGAGTCAATGGATAACTAACATAGGTATAACCTATATCATCAAACCACCTAAATAAAAGTCAAAGACTTAAGATCTGTCAATATCTTAATGATAATAATCAAGCTCTCGAATAGAGTATGTAGTTAAGGTCCTATCGTACTTGCCACCCAAATAATCTGTAAAGTTTATGTTAGGTCTAAATATTCGTACAGACTACGGGAGTGTTATCATAAGGGTTTAATAAACCTTACTCTTAATTTAATTCCTAGGGTACATTAAATGAGCACCTAACACGTGTATATTTAATGTCTGGTTCCTACTCTGAATATCAAAAGCTCAGTAACTGAAATGCACCCAAGTGTCAAACAGTCCTAAATATCATGGAAGGTACAATTAAAAAAGAAGGACAATTAACTAACTTTAACATTATGTGGAAAAGTGCTACATTTGAGGCTTTAACTATGAAGAAGAGAGGTTTTAGGAATCAAACAGAAGTAAGCAACAACAAAAAGCCACAGGAAAACTCAGTAATAGAATTAACCTAAAATATTTTATACGATTTCCTCTTACATAATTCTTTATACTACCCTCAGAGCTTAAGAATCCATGAAGTTATTTACAATAACCAAGATACAGAAACAACCCATGTGCCCATTAACAGATGATTGGTTTAAGGTTTGTGGTGTGTGTGTGCGTGCACACACATGCACACATATATGTATAATAGAGTATTAAAGAACAAAGTATTACCATTAGCAGACACATGGATGGACCTAGAGAGCATCATATTAAGTGAAGTGAAATGCAAATGGTACATGGTATCACTTACATGTGGAATCTAAAAAGTAATACAAATCAATCTACTTACAAACTAGAAACATATCAAGGTAGAAAACTTATGGTTACCAGAGGGGAAGAGAGAGAGAAGGGTAAATTAGGAGCAATTAACAGATACACAACTACTATACATAAAATAGACACGCAACAATCATTTACTGTATAGCAGAGGGAACTATATTCAGTATCTTAACATAATGAAAATGAATCTGAAATATATACTCACACACACACATTTGTATAACTCAATCACTTCACTGTACACTGGGAATACAGACAATACTGTAAATCAAAAATACTTCAATAAAAAAAAGTCCTTGTAATTAGTTTCTCTCTCTACTTAGACTTTCTTGAACTTCATAATCACTGATATATACTTTATCATTTCATCTTGACTAACAAGGAAGAAGCCAAATATTCCCTCTAGGGCAGTGGTTTTCAAAGGGTATACACAAGCTAAAACTCTTTAAGAGGAGTTTTTCAAACTATGCTCCCATTTAGAATCACTGCATTCCAAGGAAAGGGGCTCAGATGCAGACGAGTGTACATAGCAATGTGAGATCTCATGACTACTTCCCACATGAATCTGCCTGTAAGTATGAAAGTCAAATTGAGGAAAGTAAAAGAGTTTACAAATAAATCTGTCTCGAGCTATTTAAAAACTGCTCTCTCAATGTACCTACATTAAAAACACCAAAAGGTTGTAGGATGACTATAGCATCATGAGCAAGTCAAAGAAGCCTCTAAGACAGAATAACCAGGATCCCAAGGAAAACTGAAATGCCTCTGAGATACATTATCAACAAAGATTATCTAACAAAGATAATCAACAAAGATTATCTAACAACCCTTTCTTTCTATCTACACAATTTAAATTTCAAAGAACAATTTTTGAAGTAGATGATTACAGTCATTCTTAAATGCCGGCATAAAAGTAACTGCTGAGGTGAGTGAGAAAATCACAAGTTAAAATGTTATTAGAAAAATCTTTCTCTTCTTCATACTGAAGGCTTTTAAATCTTCTCACTTAATCATTCTATAAATAATATTTTAACAGTGAAAGAAAATGTTCTAAGAATCAAGATATCACCGAAATGTTTATCATCCTTACTGAATCATGCTTTTGACAAACATCCAGCATTAAACAAATAAACCATCCCAAATTTTTTTATTAAGATGAACTAATGAGAAGGACATTTTTAGGCATTAATATTACTTCATATTTTTAAAGGCCAAGTTTAAGAGTGTGTGTGCACATCGCGTGCTCAGTTGCGTCCGACTCCATGCAACTATAGCCCACCAGGCTTCTTTGTCCAAAGAATTTTCCAGGCAACAATACAGGAGTGGGTTGCCATTTCATCCAGCAGGGGAACTTCCTGCAACAGGAATCAAATCCGTATCTCCTGTGGCTCCTGAATTGGGCAGGTGAATTCTCTACCACTGAGCCGTCTGGGACCGCTGAGCCACCTGGGAAGCCAGGTTTTAAGACAGACCAAAATTCATTAATGACTACTGAGTACAATTTGCTGTTTTTTTGTGACAGTTGTTAAAACTACTAACTAAATACCAAAAGAAAAAGTAAAATTAAAGAGACAAATACTAAATTCTTTCCTTTAAATATTCTCCATTGGTTCAGTGACTTTGCTTCAAGAATGAGCTGCTGCTTTTTTTTTTTTTTTTTTTTGAAGGTGACAAATCTGAGGGGAAAATATGATTATACACTGGAAATGGTCTCTGAAATACATCTGCAGGTGTTGACTCTGTCAAAAGAATTGACTCTGATCACACTTCACACTTACGTGGCAGTGGCCAGCAATTGAACTCATAATGTACCACATGTCATTATTAAGACTGTTACAAAGTTTTCAAATATTGAAAAAGAAAATGACTGAAGCGGAACACAGTGGGATGTGGGTAGTGAGGAGAGGGCATTCATTTTTGAGCTGCTGCTGCTGCTGCTAAGTTGCTTCAGTCGTGTCCGACTCTGTGCGACCCCAGAGATGGCAGCCCACCAGGCTCCCCCGTCCCTGGGATTCTCCAGGCAAGAACACTGGAGTGGGTTGCCATTTCCTTCTCCAATGCATGAAAGTGAAAAGTCAAAGGGAAGTCGCTCAGTCATGTCCGACTCCACCCTCACTAAAACCACAACACATAAGTTACAGAAGTAGTGACCAATTAAACGTATCCATTCCTTAGACAACAACCTCAGCTTCATCCCAGTACTTCTATCCCTCATTTATAGCTACCTAAAACTTCTACCTGAAACATAGCTAACCCACGTATCTACCTTTAAATCCACCATAAACAGTCTACCACCAAGATAAAAGAAAGCTTTTGCTTTTACCCCAAACTCTGTGAACAAAGTAAAAACAAATGACAAACACAGAAAAACTACTTGCAACCCAGACATGAAACCCTATACAACAGGATTCTATACTTACTTTTTAAAAAGACCGACAATGAATATGAAGAGACAGTTCAAACTAAAAAAAATAACTTAAGTACAAAAGGAAGTTCAATCTCCTCACAAAACAATGCAAAACCAACTAGGAAAATTTACTGAAAAAAAAACACTGGACCTATATACCTGAAAAGGGTAAGTTATATGATATGCAAAATATGATTCAGTGACGTTATTAGAAAAGAAAAAGAAATGCAAACCAAAACCATACTGAGATATCACATTTTAACCTATTAACAAAGATTTTTTTTAAGTGTTATTATAACAGTGCAAGAACATTAGTAATGAGAATATAAACTGGCACAAGATGTAGTGAGAAAGATTCTATCTACATTACAAGCACACATATCCTTCTGACTCAACAAATCCACTTTTAGGAACTGACAAAGCATTTATATTCACACATGAGCAAGATAATGGATATTATTCCACTGTACTATTACTTTAAACAGTAAGATTGCAAGTAAGTGTCCATTAATAAGACATTGGTTTAATAAATTATGATTCATACATAAATGGAATACCATGCTGGATTTACTACCATGAACATGTCAACAAAGCTGGGAAAAAAATATGTACAAGGAAGCTCTTTATATACTGGTATGGACTAATCTTCAAGATGGATTAGTAGGTAGATGGTGCAAATATGTTACAATATAATTTTGGAAGAGGTAAGAATATATATGTCCACTGCCTGGAGATGTATAAAGTATCTCTGGAAATATAGTCAAGAAATGAATACCACAAGTCACCTGTAAGGAGGGAAACTAAGTGACTGGAAGAGGATGGAAAGCACAGTTTTCATCATATATCCTTTTGTATTTTTTAAATTTTGCATCAGTGAACTGTCATTGTTTATTTCAAAGATGAATAATATTGGGCTGGGAGAAAAAAAATGCAGAACAAAGAGAACTTATGGTTAAAAAAGTTAATACAATAACATTATAATTAAACAAGGAAAAAAAAAAGATGAAATAATTTGTTCTCCCTCCAAAGTTAAACAACATATGTTTCAAAAAAGCATTTAAGTCTTAGAATCATTTCATGAAAAAGCCTTCAAAAATTTAAGACCAGAACCCTATGCAAATATAATTCAGTAAATGGAAGCAATCAGCCTTTTAAAGATAACTTAAAATCATAATGAGCAATTACTGTGCTATTCTATCTATCATATCTGTGATGCTATTGTCGGAGCCTGTTAAGTACACTCCTTTCTTATCTCTGTACTCCACGAAGGCTATGCTTTTTCTGCTGGGTTATTTTGTATTCCTCACCTACTATGAATTTCTCCCTTAACAACATTCTCAGTATACCTGCTTATCCACAGCAACCTTCTCACTGTCTCCCTAACTATCATCCCAAAGGGCTGACTGTGACAACTCTTTGCTACTCACTGATTTTTTTTATATTTACTTTCCAAGTGTTCTGAGTCATTGGTGGTTTTGCTTTAATTTGCTAAATTCCTGCTATGCCCAAACCAATGTGCCAGTCATTCTCACTGATGCTGTTAGAAGGACACACTTCTAACCAGCACTTGAATATTTATCAGAAAATATGATATATATACACCATGACAGTCAGGCACAAGCTACTGTGGAAACAGGGTAGGAAGGACACCAAAATCAGGTTAGAAACTGAAAGAAAACGTTCGAGAAAAGTTTCTCTCTGTACTTAACACAGAGTGGAAGAGAAAGAAATCCGAGTCAGGAGCTGAGTCTAAGACTGGTTCTAGCTAAGAGACCTAAGCCAGTTGTTTCACCAATCTGGGCCTAGTTTCTCATCACTAAGGTAACAGCCACATCAAGGAAGACAGCACCCTAAGAGTTGTCCTACATGCCATCTCTTCAAAGCAATTAGCTACTAATTCTCTCCAGCTGATTCTTGAATTTTTCTGAGAGTATTTTCTCAGCAGAAGCATTCCAAAACTCCAGACAGTCATTAGCAACAAACCTGAAGGGAATGAAATTACTGGCTCCCTTTACAACAAATACAGTAGATTTGGAGGGAGTAGAATAGAGGGAAGACCTAACAACTTAATTTTTTACATACTTTCTCGAGACTCAATGCTCCAATTTTCTTTGAATTTCAAAACAATTTTTAAAAGGATAATTTTACCAAGTTGCTGGCTTTGTCACATTTTTCTGAACCAAGTAGAAATACTGCCTTTTATCAACATTTAACCTGGTTGCCCTTCTTAAAAAAACTGTACTCATTTTTCAGCTTTTAGAATAATTTCCCAAAAAGTCAAATGCACATGATCCTTGCTTTTAACATAGAGCTTTATGATGTAAACACTCATCTCGATGAAAAGATGCAATTAAAATATTGTAAATATTAATGGATCTGCAACTGATTGGTTAGGTCTTTTTAAAAGTTACTTTTATTTCATTTTAATATTCAGAAATAACTTTCTACTTTACAAACACACACATACATTTGAAGAACAAGGTTATAACTGCTCTACCACTATACAGACTGGCAACATAAAATCTGTATGAACCAGAGCCTGTTTTTTCATTCTTCTGGTTGAGAGGAAAATACATATTAACATTCCTATTGTATCCCATTTTTTTTTTCTCTTGAGAAAATTTATTACGAAATATTTCACTCAAAAATTTGACCCACCACCAAGCTTCAACAAATCTTAACATTTTATTTTGAAAAATTTAGTATTTTTCAAAAAATCCCTCTGAATAGTCTTCCTCAGTCTAAGTTCCCTCTCTTCATCCCAGGAATAACCAAAACTCAAAATTGCTGTTGAACACTGTCATGTCATATGTCCTTAGCTATATGTGGAAAAGACAACTGTTTTTGAATACTTTAAACTTTCCACAAAGTACCATATTGTATTCCTGCCTTTTTCACTCAACATCTTTTGAACATTACCTACATCCAGACAAGAAGCTCTAGTTCAGGCATTTTCACTGCTATAGAGTATTTCACCTATGAATATACAACTTATCTATTCTCTTTGTGGACCTACAGATTGTTCCCAATACTTTCCTGTTAGAAACTACAGCAATGAACACTTGTAAATGTCTCTTTTTAAATGAACAAGGAGGCTTGATCAGATTCATGTTTACCAGTTACTGTTTTGATTTAGCAAATATAATTCACAGGTAGAGATATGAACTTTTATCCGGAGGCTTTAATTATTGCCAGTGGTTTTATCTCTTTTGTGACAGCAGCACTGATGATCATCAGGGGTTGAAAATGGTAATATTCTAATTCTTCTTCCATCCCTTCTTCATTTACTAGCTGGGCTATTCCTCTAAGGAGCAACTTTCTCTACATATACCATTGGATTACCAATAGTTCCTTCACAAAGAACTTAGCAATAATTACTTTACGAAGAACTACTGGATAGAAAAGGCAGGATAAATGTTTCTTTCCTTCTCTTTACCAGTTTTCAAAACAAGAGTCATTTCCCTCATATTTTCCAAAAACAGCCAACAATGCTTTCAAATTTTTTTAATTATTATGAACCATTGATACAAACTTATTTGGTATGTTTCAACTACAATTATTACTTTTCTTTTTGGCTGCACCACATGGCATGTGGGATCTTAGTTCCCCAACCAGGGATCAAATCTACATCCCCTTCAGTGGACACATGGAGTCTTAACTGCTGGACCACTAGGGAAGTCCCCAATTATTGCTCTTTTATTAAAGCTCAAACTTTCTCATTTTGAGGCATGACAGCCTTCTCTCATGGCTACCAAATCCTTTCAATATGACCTCTGTAGTTTCTCTTTAAAAAATGCCACCTAGATAGACTTGGAAAACATATTTAAACATGTCATAGAAATGAATCTTAGACATATACATAAAGTTCCTATACAAAATGAAATATCACCAAAGTCTACCCTATGATTTTAAATTCAAGTGTTTGTCTTTAAGGAACAGCCTTAGGAGTATATAAATCTACTGTTCTCATGATGTTAACAGCAGCACTCTCTGAGTGGAAGGATTAGGAGTCTTTCCTCCACTTGACTACCTAACTTAATGTGTCTACTTAAAATCAACCAACAAGACATCTGTTTTATACTAATTATGTCACATGCTACATGGATAACCACCTAGATCCATTTCTGATATGGCAAAAGCATATAATGTTTATTTATAGGAGACACCTGTTGCTTTTGACTGCCTCATATCTGGTCTTTTCCTCGGATATTAACACCTCAATTCTCCTTTGGGGAGTTAATGCTCTCCCACTCTTAATCATGAATTTCTTGAGAGGCTGATCTCATTTCCTGCCCCAAAATGAGCATAAAAGTCACCCAAGTCAGCCTGGGAAGATTCAATCCCATTACTTTTTTGTTTTAACTCAATGGTGAGGGTATATTCTTCCACTGAAGTTAGTGAGCTGAACAGAAAATAAACTGACGGCCATCTTTCCTGACAAATATATCAAAACATTAATAATATTATCATTGAATAATGCAAATATGGGTAGTATTTTTTCTCTTTGTACCTAGTATTGCACATTCTTTCTTTTAATTTTGCAGTCTTTTCCTTAGAAAGACTATTTAGCACACAATTAAATTTTCAAGTGAAATAAAATGTAACAGCATTCATAAGAATCAAAAATCAACCCACTACACCCTTCTCTGTAACTCACTCTCCCTTACTTACCATGTAATAAAGTAGAAAGAAGAAAGTACTTATCACCAAGAGTATCATGCCCAGACTGGCTGTATCAAGCAATATGTGTTTTTTTTTTAAAAAAAGAAATATGTGTTTGTGTGTGGGAGTGAAACAAGAGGCAGACCTGCACAGTGGCTATAGCTATCAAGGAATGAGGTTCAGGACAAAATCCTTAAATGCCATTACTTGGCATTCATCAAATTTCTTTTACTTAAACACAACTGTCAGCAGTGTTGGCAGTGTTATAATATTACTGCACTGAGAAAATAACTAAGAAAACATTTAGTAAACTTTTCTTAAAAAGTGTACTCATCGTAGTCCAGGATGTGTGACAGAACAATCACAATCTACCAGTTAATCCCAGTCGATCTTTAAACTTACTACCACCATCAAAACATACTCTAATCCACATAATTAGAGATTCCCAATGGAAAAGACAACTGATGGCAGTATCATCCCTTCCCAGGTCAGCAGCTTTCTCTTTCAATTCTACCCTCAGTTCCATAGTAATAAGACTACTGGGACATCAAAAATATCCTGTCCTCCTTGACAGGAAAGAATAACAGTCCCTGACCTACTGAGATTAAAATAAGAGTACCCTTGTTAGCCTGGAAGAGAGCATGGCAACCCCCTCCAGCAGTCTTGCCTGGAGAATCCCCATGGTCAGAGGAGTCTGGCAGGCTACAGTCCACGGGGTCACAAAGAGCTGGCCTGAGTGACTAAGCAGAGCACAGCACCCTTTGCTAGATGTGGTCTCACCCCAGCCTACCTGTCCAAAGTGAGCAGGGTAGCCCAGCATGTGCATATATAGTAATTTTGCCACATTCCGACACCGGTATGTATTGTCTTCTTCTCTAAAAGACGACCGAATTGCAGCACACTCTTTCTGGATCATTTCTCGTTCTTCGGCTTGGGTTCGAGCTGTCCGGATGGTCCGGATCAGCTCCCGCAATCTGATGGGGGCTGGCATCCTCTAGATACAGAAAGACATTAAATAAAGATGTTCACATTTTTTTTCTACCAAAACCATAACACAACTTTCCACATACATTTCTGATTTTTAAGAATGTAAGACTTGTTAAGTCCAGTAATACAATGTTCCAGCAAAGCGATTACATACAAACCCCTCAATTCATTAAATTTATGTAAAGAACACTAATAAAAATTTTAAGTGGTAACTAAAGCAAAATAAGAAATAAAATACACTAACAATGAAAAGTCTATCACTAATATCAAAATATCTTAGGAACTAACTCTAGTCAAATCCTTACGTAATCCTTAAATTAACGAAAGGACTGTGCCTAAACCTTAAAGAAGATAGGTATTTTCTGCTCAACTGTCATTAAACTCAACATAGTTCAACAAAGTATGAGATGAATACTGAATATCATAATCAAAGCTCAACTCAACAAAATGAGAGATGAGGAGAAAAGATCAAATATCAAATTTAAACACCTATCTGAGAAACATAATCATCTCAGTATGTACTAGGTACTCTTTGAAAATGTGGTAGAAAAAAAACAATAAACCAATCTCAGCAGACAAAACTGTCAACTGAAAAAAATGCACAACCTAAAAGCCAAGAATTATGTTTTATTACTGAAGACTGTAGCCCAGAATACAGCCTCTTAGATAAGTCTTTCAAAGAAGGAAGGAAGGAGCCAGGATACATAGGTTTTGCTGTGAAAAAATAACAAACATGTAGTTGAACATCACAAAAATTGACATCTCAAAGTAATAATTTTAATGCTTTTGTATGTTTGGCAAGATCCAAGAGTCTGTTGTTTATAATAGCCAGGATGTGGAAACTACCTAGATGTCCATCAGCAGATGAATGGATAAGAAATCTGTGGTACATATACACAATGGAGCATTACTCAGCCATTAAAAAGAATACATTTGAATCACTTCTAATGAGATGGATGAAACTGGAGCCGATTACAGAGAGTGAAGTAAGCCAGAAGAAAAGCACCAATACAGTATACTAACACATATATATGGAATTTAGAAACATGGTAATGATAACCCTGTATGCGAGACAGCAAAAGAGACACAAATGTATAGAATGGACTTTTGGACTTTGAGGGAGAGGGAGAGGGTGGGATGGTTTAGGAGAATGGCACTGAAACATGTATACTATCATGTAAGAAACGAATCGCCAGTCTATGTTAGATACAGGATACAGGATGCTTGGGACTGGTGCAGGGGGATGATCCAGAGAGTTGATGTGGGGTGGGAGGTTGGGGGGGGTTCAAGATTGGGAACTCATGTACACCTGAGACGGAAAA